>OX439128.1:56165008-56190008 GCA_949318235.1 Ecdyonurus torrentis | reverse complement strand
AAAGGTAAATATGAGCGCAAACCAGAGTTTCTAATCATTGAACTTAAAATTGGGTATAAAAAAGTTCTCTTTTGTACAGTTTATCGTCCTCCACAAACTGAATATATTTATGATTTTGAACACACACTATCTGAAATGGTTTCAAAATATGAACACATTATTATTACTGGAGATTTTAATATTAATATTTTAAAATCTTCTCCACTCAAATGTAAATTGTTAAAAACTTTAAAAACTCTATCTCTCAATTTACTATCATCTGAAGCTACGCATAAGCACTCTGATTACTCAAATTCCACACTATTAGACTTAATGATCACAAAAAATAAAGAACGCGTTATTTTAAATGGGCAGGTCCATGCACCTGGACTGTCACATCATGATCTGATTTATATGGTCTATTCAATCAAACAAAAAAAAATTTAAACCTAGAATAGTGCAGTATAGAGACTTTAAAAATATGAACATTGAAGAGCTTAAAAAAGATGCAGATGCAAGTAATTTTAACGAAATAAGAAATATTAAACATATTGATGAAGCGCTTCATATGTTTAACGAGAAGATCATAAGTCTGTACGAAAAACACGCTCCAATTCGATCAGCTAGGGTAACGCACCCTCCTGCACCATGGAGAACCAAAGAAGTCATTGAGCTCGAAAAAAAAAGAGACGCAGCTTACAGCAAGCATATTAAATCTAATAACCCTGTGGATCGTGAAAATTATCGAATTTTACGAAATAAATGTAATCAAACATCACGCAACTCAAAATTAAAGCATGCTGAAAACAGACTTAATCCAAATCTGCCAATAAACACTCTCTGGCAAAACTATAACCAATTTGTAGGTAAGAAAAAAGACAGTAATTTAAATAGCATAAAGCATTCGCTTGATGACTTAAACAAATTTTTTACTACTTTACCTGCAGGAATAAAAATGACACATAAAAAAGACACAATAAATAAACTAAGAGCAAAACCACCTATAAAAACAGAAAGTGTCGTATTTCGTCCTGTAACTATGTCAGATTTAAAAAGAATCTTTAAAACACTTAAAACTAAAGCAATAGGTTGTGATGGTATCGGCATAAGACATTTAACCCCGATTTTTCACTTACTTGTACCATCCTTGACACATATCATAAACCTATCAATCTCTACAAAAACTTTTCCCTCCTTGTGGAAAAAAGCGATCATTAAACCCATACCTAAAGTTAATAATCCAAGTGATCTAAAGGACTACAGACCTATAAGTATACTACCCTTTTTATCAAAACTTCTGGAAAAAGTAGTACTAAATCAAGTTGTTGATTTTATGAATCTAAATAATATAGGAGATAAATTACAATCTGGTTTCAAGCGTAACCATAGCACTACTACAGCTCTCCTTAAAATTACTCAGGACATACACAAAGCACTAGATAATAATGAATTAACAATTCTTACACTACTTGATTTTAGTAAAGCTTTTGACACTGTTGATTATGACATCTTAATTGCCAAACTCACTAACTACGGTTTTGATACCTCATTTATAGAATGGACATCATCGTACTTAATAAATCGAGAGCAATGCATAAAAGTAAGTGACAAATCGAAATCACAATGGTTGAAGGTATCAAGCGGTGTACCGCAAGGGTCTATTCTTGGTCCACTTCTCTTCTCACTGTATATTATTGATGCTCCTTTAGTGTTAAAAAATTCTTATTATCATCTTTATGCTGATGATTTTCAAATTTACTTACATGCGAAAGTTCACCAAATAAAACAAACAATACAACTAATAAACGACGACCTAGAGGCAGTATTTAAGTGGTCCACGGAAAATTTATTACTGTTAAATCCTACTAAAACTCAACCTATATTGCTTGGACCACCTCGCATGGACATAAATAATATAATTAAAAATTGCCCACCAATAAAAATTAACAACACTAATGTTCCTTTCGTATTAAAAGCAAAAAATTTAGGTCTCGTATTTGACTCAAAATTAACATGGGAACATCAAGTTCAAAATATATGCAAAAAAGTCTATGCATCGCTGCACTCGTTATATAAGCACAGAAAATTTTTAAGTGAAAGAGTAAAAAATCTAGTATTAAAAGCACTCCTATTGCCCCTGTTTGATTATTGTGATTTTATATTCTGTGACTTAAATTGTGAGTTGGAGAGAAAAATCCAATCATCTCAGAATGCATGTAAAAGATTTGCATCAAATCTAAGAAAATATGATCATGTTTCGCCTCAGTATAAAAAACTAAACCTACTAAAATCATTACCACGGCGCGACTCACATGCATTAACTTTAATGTACAAATTAATTAGTACCCCTGACATTGTACCCAATTATCTGCAAGGATTAATTAATAAACTGGCTGTTACCAATAAAATAAATACACGAGCTAAAAATAACAATACTCTTTGTATTCCAAGACACAGAACAGCCAAGTTTGAAAAATGCTTTATAGTAAAATACTCTCGCTTATGGAATGACCTCCTAAAAGCAATTAGGGACCAACCAACAATAAAGAAATTCAAACACGCACTTAAATGCCATCTGATCTCACAACAAGAAAATTCTTAAAAAAAATGGAATAGGAAAAATGCATGAATGAGGAAGGATAAACGAGGTAAGCAACAGCTGTATATAGGTAAAATGTTACTTTATATATATGTATGTACACATATGCATGTAAATGTTCGTATATATGTGCATGTACTATACGAAAAACATATAAAATATTGGT
The DNA here is from genome assembly GCA_949318235.1 of Ecdyonurus torrentis. Taxonomy (NCBI): domain Eukaryota; kingdom Metazoa; phylum Arthropoda; class Insecta; order Ephemeroptera; family Heptageniidae; genus Ecdyonurus; species Ecdyonurus torrentis. The sequence goes on along the minus strand of OX439128.1, from coordinate 56,187,264 downwards.
GCATACCTGTGCATACATGTATATCATCGTGCTAAAATATATTCTAACACTGTCAAAATGTTTAATTATTATTTGCATCAAAGCAATGTATCACAATATATTATATAAAAAAATTGAATATTAAATATCTTGTTATCAAGTTTTTTTATTTTAACAAATTCATGATATAAAAATAAATAATATATAAATAATATATTATTTTATCTTTATTTTTTTTACAATATAAATTAAAATCTATATATTACAAAAAGTGAAAACGTGAAGTGCCATAACCATTATATGTAATGTGAAACTGTGGTGTTCAATTATAAGTGCTGCATAATTTCAAAAATATACAAAAAGTTATAAAAGAACAATTATGGACTGGACAACCTGAAGTTAATTATTTTTCATGTATTTTTCACCTATATGTATGTAAAATTTTATGTATCTCATTATTTTAAAGGTTAAGGATAAAAAGGGCAATCTTGCCTTACCCTTCGCCTTAATAAAGACGCTTTTGAATTTGAATTGAATTGAATTACTACATTTTAGTTCTAACTGAAAGCCAGTAGCTTTATTAGTTTCGGAGATATCATCAAAAATCTTATTCGCAGTCTAAAAAGTACTATGAGAAAGCACTGAGTATCTCTATAACTGCGAAAGTTTGCATTGTAGCGATTAAGGTGTTATAACCTTTTCTTTGCAAGTCTGTTAGTCCTACATTTAAGTTCAAACCACAAGCCTGTAGCTTTACTAGTTTCGGAGATATCATCAAAAATCATATTCACAGTCTGAAAAGTACGACGAGAAAGCACTGAGGTTTTCTATAACTTCGAAAGTTTGCATTGGAGCGAATAAGGTGTTATTACCTTTTCTTTGCAAGTCTGTTAGTCCTACATTTCAGTTCAAACGGCAAGCCTGTAGCTTTATTAGTTTCGGAGATATCATCAACAATCTTATTCACGGTCTGAAAAGTACGATGAGAAAGCACTGAGATTCTCTATAACTGCAAAAGTATGCATTGGAGCGATTAAGGTGTAATAACGTTTTCTTTGCAAGTCTGATAGTCCTACATTTCAGTTCAAACCGCAAGCCTGTAGCTTTATTAGTTTCGGAGATATCATCAAAATTCGTATCCACAGTCTAAAAAGTACTATGAGAAAACACTGAGATTCTCTATAACTGCGAAAGTTTGCATTGGAGCGAATAAGGTGTTATTACCTTTTCTTTGCAAGTCTGTTAGTCCTACATTACAGTTCAAACCGCAAGCCTGTAGCTTTATTAGTTTCGGAGATATCATCAACAATCGTATTCACGGTCTGAAAAGTACGATGAGAAAGCACTGAGATTCTCTATAACTTCGAAAGTATGCATTGGAGCGATTAAAGTGTAATAACGTTTTCTTTGCAAGTCTGTTAGTCCTACATTGCAGTTCAAACCGCAAGCCTGTAGCTTTGTTAGTTTCGGAGATATCATCAACAATCGTATTCACAGTCTGAAAAGTACGATGACAAAGCACTGAGATTCTCTATAACTGCGAAAGTTTGCATTGGAGCGAATAAGGTGTAATAACCTTTTCTTTGCAAGTCTGTTAGTCCTACATTTCAGTTCAAACCGCAAGCCTTTAGCTTTACTAGTTTCGGAGATATCATCAAAAATCGTATTCACAGTCTGAAAAGTACGACGAGAAAGCACTGAGGTTTTCTATAACTGCGAAAGTTTGCATTGGAGCGATTAAGGTGTAATAACCTTTTCTTTGCAAGTCTGTTAGTCCTACATTTTAGTTCAAACCACAAGCCTGTAGCTTTAATAGCTTCGGAGATATATCAAAAATCGTATTCACAGTCAAAAAAGAACGATGAGAAAGCACTGAGATTCTCTATTACTGCGAAAGTTTGCATTCGAGCGATTGAGGTGTAATAACCCTTTCTTTGCAAGTCTGTTAGTACTACATTTTAGTTCAAACTGAAAGCCAGTACCTTTATTAGTTTCGGAGATATCATCAAAAATCTTATTCGCAGTCTAAAAAGTACTATGAGAAAGCACTGAGATTCTCTATAACTGCGCAAGTTTGCATTGTAGCGATTAAGGTGTTATAACCTTTTCTTTGCAAGTCTGTTAGTCCTACATGTAAGTTTAAACCACAAGCCTGTAGCTTTACTAGTTTCGGAGATATCATCAAAAATCATATTCACAGTCTGAAAAGTACGACTAGAAAGCACTGAGGTTTTCTATAACTTCGAAAGTTTGCATTGGAGCGAATAAGGTGTTATTACCTTTTCTTTGCAAGTCTGTTAGTCCTACATTTCATATCAAACGGCAAGCCTGTAGCTTTATTAGTTTCGGAGATATCATCAACAATCTTATTCACGGTCTGAAAAGTACGATGAGAAAGCACTGAGATTCTCTATAACTGCGAAAGTATGCATTGGAGCGATTAAGGTGTAATAACGTTTTCTTTGCAAGTCTGTTAGTCCTACATTTCAGTTCAAACCGCAAGCCTGTAGCTTTATTAGTTTCGGAGATATTATCAAATTTCGTATCCACAGTCAAAAAAGTACGATGAGAAAGCACTGAGATTCTCTATAACTGCGAAAGTTTGCATTGGAGCGAATAAGTTGTAATAACCTTTTCTTTGCAAGTCTGTTAGTCCTACACTTCAGTTCAAACCGCAAGCCAGTAGCTTTATTAGTTTCGGAGATATCATCAACAATCGTATTCACGGTCTGAAAAGTACGATGAGAAAGCACTGAGATTCTCTATAACTGCGAAGGTATGCATTGGAGCGATTAAGGTGTAATAACCTTTTATTTGCAAGTCTGTTAGTCCTACATTTTAGTTCAAACCGCAAGGCTGTAGCTTTTTTAGCTTCGGAGCTATATCAAAATTCGTATTCAGAGTCAAAAAAGAACGATGAGAAAGCACTGAGATTCTCAATAACTGCGTGAGTTTGCATTGGAGCGATTAAGGTGTAATAACCTTTTCTTTGCAAGTCTGTTAGTCCTACATTTTAGTTCAAACCTAAAGCTTGTAGCTTTATTAATTTCGATGATATCATCAAAAATCTTATTCGCAGTCTAAAAAGTAGGATGAGAAAGCACTGTGATTCTCTATAACTGCGAAAGTTTGCATTGTAGCGATTAAGGTGTAATAATCTTTTCTTTGCAAGTCTGTTAGTCCTACATTTTAGTTCAAACTGCAAGCCTGTAGCTTTTTAAGTTTCAAAGATATCATCAAAAATTGTATTCTTAGTCTGAAAACTACGTTGAGAAAGCACTGAGATTCTCAATAACTGCGAAAGTTTGCAATGAAGCGATTAAGGTGTAATATCCTTTTCTTTGCAAGTCTGTTAGTCCTACATTTTAGTTCAAACCACAAGCCTGTAGCTTTAATAGCTTCGGAGATATATCAAAAATCGTATTCACAGTCAAAAAAGAACGATGAGAAAGCACTGAGATTCTCTATTACTGCGAAAGTTTGCATTCGAGCGATTGAGGTGTAATAACCCTTTCTTTGCAAGTCTGTTAGTATTACATTTTAGTTCAAACTGAAAGCCAGTAGCTTTATTAGTTTCGGAGATATCATCAAAAATCTTATTCGCAGTCTAAAAAGTACTATGAGAAAGCACTGAGATTCTCTATAACTGCGAAAGTTTGCATTGTAGCGATTAAGGTGTTATAACCTTTTCTTTGCAAGTCTGTTAGTCCTACATTTAAGTTCAAACCACAAGCCTGTATGCTTTACTAGTTTCGGAGATATCATCAAAAATCATATTCACAGTCTGAAAAGTACGACGAGAAACCACTGAGGTTTTCTATAAATTCGAAAGTTTGCATTGGAGCGAATAAGGTGTTATTACCTTTTCTTTGCAAGTCTGTTAGTCATACATTTCAGTTCAAACGGCAAGCCTGTAGCTTTATTAGTTTCAGAGATATCATCAACAATCTTATTCACGGTCTGAAAAGTACGATGAGAAAGCACTGAGATTCTCTATAACTGCGAAAGTATGCATTGGAGCGATTAAGGTGTAATAACGTTTTCTTTGCAAGTCTGATAGTCCTACATTTCAGTTCAAACCGCATGCCTGTAGCTTTATTAGTTTCGGAGATATCATCAAAATTCGTATCCACAGTCTGAAAAGTATTTATGAGAAAGCACTGAGATTCTCTATAACTGCGAAAGTTTGCATTGGAGCGAATAAGGTGTTATTACCTTTTCTTTGCAAGTCTGTTAGTCCTACACTTCAGTTCAAACCGCAAGCCAGTAGCTTTATTAGTTTCGGAGATATTATCAAAATTCGTATCCACAGTCAAAAAAGTACGATGAGAAAGCACTGAGATTCTCTATAACTGCGAAAGCATGCATTGCAGCGATTAAGGTGTAATAACCTTTTCTTTGCAAGTCTGTTAGTCTTACATTTTATTTCAAACCGCAAACCTGTAGCTTTTTTAGTTTCAGAGATATCATCAAAAATCATATTTGCAGTCTAAAAAGTACGATGAGAAAGCACTGAGATTCTCTATAACTGCGAAAGTTTGCATTGTAGCGATTAAGATGTAATAACCTTTTCTTTGCAAGTCTGTTAGTCCTACATTTAAGTTCAAACCGCAAGCCTGTAGCTTTATTAGTTTTGGAGATATCATCAACAATCGTATTCACGGTCTGAAAAGTACGATGAGAATGCACTGAGATTCTCTATAACTGCGTGAGTTTGCATTGGAGCGATTAAGGTGTAATAACTTTTTCTTTGCAAGTCTGTTAGTACTTCATTTTAGTTGAAAGCGAAAGCCAGTAGCTTTATTAGTTTCGGAGATATCATAAAAAATCTTATTCGCAGTCTACAAAGTACTATGAGAAAACACTGAGATTCTGTATAACTGCGAAAGATTGCATTGTAGCGATTAAGGTGTTATAACCTTTTCTTTGCAAGTCTGTTAGTCCTACATTTAAGTTCAAACCACAAGCCTGTAGCTTTACTAGTTTCAGAGTTATCATCAAAAATCGTATTCACAGTCTGAAAAGTACGACGAAAAAGCACTGAGAATTTCAATAACTGCGAAAGTTTGCAATGAAGCGATTAAGGTGTAATAACCTTTTCTTTGCAAGTCTGTAGGTCCTACATTTTAGTTCAAACCGCAAGCCTGTAGCTTTTTTAGCTTCGGAGATATCATCAAGAATCGTATTCACATTCTGAAAAGTACGATGAGAAAGCACGGAGATTCTCTATAACTGCGAAAGTATGCATTGGAGCGATTAAAGTGTAATAACGTTTTCTTTGCAAGTCTGTTAGTCCTACATTTTAGTTCAAACCTAAAGCTTAAAGCTTTATTAATTTCGATGATATCATCAAAATTCGTATTCAGAGTCAAAAAAGAACGATGAGAAAGCTCTGAGATTCTCAATAACTGCGTGAGTTTGCATTGGAGCGATTAAGGTGTAATAACCTTTTCTTTGCAAGTCTGTTAGTCCTACATTTTAGTTCAAACCTAAAGCTTGTAGCTTTATTAATTTCGATGATATCATCAAAAATCTTATTCGCAGTCTAAAAAGTAGGATGAGAAAGCACTGAGATTCTCTATAACTGCAAAAGTTTGCATTGTAGCGATTAAGGTGTAATTATCTTTTCTTTGCAAGTCTGTTAGTCCTACATTTTAGTTCAAACCGCAAGCCTGTAGTTTTTTAGCTTCGGAGATATATCAAATTTCGTATTCAGAGTCAAAAAAGAACGATGAGAAAGCTCTGAGATTCTCAATAACTGCGTGAGTTTGCATTGGAGCGATTAAGGTGTAATAACCTTTTCTTTGCAAGTCTGTTAGTCCTACATTTTAGTTTAAACCGCAAGCCTGTAGCTTTATTAGCTTCGGATTTATCATCAACAATCGTATTCACAGTCTGAAAAGTACTGACAAAGCACTGACATTCTCTATAACTGCGAAAGATTGCATTGGAGCCATTAAGGTGTAATAACATTTTCTTTGCAAGTCTGTTAGTGCTACATTTAAGTCCAATTCGCAAGGCTGTAGCTTTACTAGTTTTAGAGTTATCATCAAAAATCGTATTCACAGTCTGAAAAGTACGACGAAAAAGCACTGAGGTTTTCTATAACTGCGAAAGTATGCATTCGAGCGATTAAGGTGTAATAACCTTTTGTTTGCAAGTCCTTTGTCCTTTGTCCTTTTGTTTTAGTCCTACATTTCAGTTCAAACCGCATGCTTGTAGCTTTATTAGTTTCAAAGATATCATCAAAAATCGAATTCTTAGTCTGAAAACTACGTTGAAAAAGCACTGAGAATCTCAATAACTGCGAAAGTTTGCAATGAAGCGATTAAGGTGTAATAACCTTTTCTTTGCAAGTCTGTAGGTCCTACATTTTAGTTCAAACCGCAAGCCTGTAGCTTTTTTAGCTTTGGAGATATCATCAAAAATCGTATTCACAGTCTGAAAAGTACGATGAGAAAGCACTGAGATTCTCTATAACCGCGAAAGTTTGCATTGGAGCGATTAAGGTGTAATAACCTTTTCTTTGCAAGTCTGTTAGTCCTACATTTTAGTTCAAACCGCAAGCCTATAGCTTTATTAGTTTTGGAGATATCATCAACAATCGTATTCACGGTCTGAAAAGTACGATGAGAAAGCACTGAGATTCTCTATAACTGCGAAAGTATGCATTGGAGCGATTAAGGTGTAATAACCTTTTCTTTGCAAGTCTGTTAGTCCTACATTTCAGTTCAAACGGCAAGCCTGTAGCTTTATTAGTTTCGGAGATATCATCAACAATCTTATTCACGGTCTGAAAAGTACGATGAGAAAGCACTGAGATTCTCTATAACTGCGAAAGTATGCATTGGAGCGATTAAGGTGTAATAACGTTTTCTTTGCAAGTCTGTTAGTCCTACATTTCAGTTCAAACCGCAAGCCTGTAGCTTTATTAGTTTCGGAGATATTATCAAAATTCGTATCCACAGTCAAAAAAGTACGATGAGAAAGCACTGAGATTCTCTATAACTGCGAAAGTTTGCATTGGAGCGAATAAGGTGTAATAACCTTTTCTTTGCAAGTCTGTTAGTCCTACACTTCAGTTCAAACCGCAAGCCAGTAGCTTTATTAGTTTCGGAGATATCATCAACAATCGTATTCACGGTCTGAAAAGTACGATGAGAAAGCACTGAGATTCTCTATAACTGCGAAAGTATGCATTGGAGCGAATAAGGTGTAATAACCTTTTCTTTGCAAGTCTGTTAGTCCTACATTTCAGTTCAAACCGCAAGCCTTTAGCTTTACTAGTTTCGGAGATATCATCAAAAATCGTATTCACAGTCAAAAAAGAACGATGAGAAAGCTCTGAGATTCTCAATAACTGCGTGAGTTTGCATTGGAGCGATTAAGGTGTAATAACCTTTTCTTTGCAAGTCTGTTAGTCCTACATTTTAGTTTAAACCGCAAGCCTGTAGCTTTATTAGTTTCAGAGATATCATCAACAATCTTATTCACGGTCTGAAAAGTACGATGAGAAAGCACTGAGATTCTCTATAACTGCGAAAGTATGCATTGGAGCGATTAAGGTGTAATAACGTTTTCTTTGCAAGTCTGATAGTCCTACATTTCAGTTCAAACCGCATGCCTGTAGCTTTATTAGTTTCGGAGATATCATCAAAATTCGTATCCACAGTCTGAAAAGTATTTATGAGAAAGCACTGAGATTCTCTATAACTGCGAAAGTTTGCATTGGAGCGAATAAGGTGTTATTACCTTTTCTTTGCAAGTCTGTTAGTCCTACACTTCAGTTCAAACCGCAAGCCAGTAGCTTTATTAGTTTCGGAGATATTATCAAAATTCGTATCCACAGTCAAAAAAGTACGATGAGAAAGCACTGAGATTCTCTATAACTGCGAAAGCATGCATTGCAGCGATTAAGGTGTAATAACCTTTTCTTTGCAAGTCTGTTAGTCTTACATTTTATTTCAAACCGCAAACCTGTAGCTTTTTTAGTTTCAGAGATATCATCAAAAATCATATTTGCAGTCTAAAAAGTACGATGAGAAAGCACTGAGATTCTCTATAACTGCGAAAGTTTGCATTGTAGCGATTAAGATGTAATAACCTTTTCTTTGCAAGTCTGTTAGTCCTACATTTAAGTTCAAACCGCAAGCCTGTAGCTTTATTAGTTTTGGAGATATCATCAACAATCGTATTCACGGTCTGAAAAGTACGATGAGAATGCACTGAGATTCTCTATAACTGCGTGAGTTTGCATTGGAGCGATTAAGGTGTAATAACTTTTTCTTTGCAAGTCTGTTAGTACTTCATTTTAGTTGAAAGCGAAAGCCAGTAGCTTTATTAGTTTCGGAGATATCATAAAAAATCTTATTCGCAGTCTACAAAGTACTATGAGAAAACACTGAGATTCTGTATAACTGCGAAAGATTGCATTGTAGCGATTAAGGTGTTATAACCTTTTCTTTGCAAGTCTGTTAGTCCTACATTTAAGTTCAAACCACAAGCCTGTAGCTTTACTAGTTTCAGAGTTATCATCAAAAATCGTATTCACAGTCTGAAAAGTACGACGAAAAAGCACTGAGAATTTCAATAACTGCGAAAGTTTGCAATGAAGCGATTAAGGTGTAATAACCTTTTCTTTGCAAGTCTGTAGGTCCTACATTTTAGTTCAAACCGCAAGCCTGTAGCTTTTTTAGCTTCGGAGATATCATCAAGAATCGTATTCACATTCTGAAAAGTACGATGAGAAAGCACGGAGATTCTCTATAACTGCGAAAGTATGCATTGGAGCGATTAAAGTGTAATAACGTTTTCTTTGCAAGTCTGTTAGTCCTACATTTTAGTTCAAACCTAAAGCTTAAAGCTTTATTAATTTCGATGATATCATCAAAATTCGTATTCAGAGTCAAAAAAGAACGATGAGAAAGCTCTGAGATTCTCAATAACTGCGTGAGTTTGCATTGGAGCGATTAAGGTGTAATAACCTTTTCTTTGCAAGTCTGTTAGTCCTACATTTTAGTTCAAACCTAAAGCTTGTAGCTTTATTAATTTCGATGATATCATCAAAAATCTTATTCGCAGTCTAAAAAGTAGGATGAGAAAGCACTGAGATTCTCTATAACTGCAAAAGTTTGCATTGTAGCGATTAAGGTGTAATTATCTTTTCTTTGCAAGTCTGTTAGTCCTACATTTTAGTTCAAACCGCAAGCCTGTAGTTTTTTAGCTTCGGAGATATATCAAATTTCGTATTCAGAGTCAAAAAAGAACGATGAGAAAGCTCTGAGATTCTCAATAACTGCGTGAGTTTGCATTGGAGCGATTAAGGTGTAATAACCTTTTCTTTGCAAGTCTGTTAGTCCTACATTTTAGTTTAAACCGCAAGCCTGTAGCTTTATTAGCTTCGGATTTATCATCAACAATCGTATTCACAGTCTGAAAAGTACTGACAAAGCACTGACATTCTCTATAACTGCGAAAGATTGCATTGGAGCCATTAAGGTGTAATAACATTTTCTTTGCAAGTCTGTTAGTGCTACATTTAAGTCCAATTCGCAAGGCTGTAGCTTTACTAGTTTTAGAGTTATCATCAAAAATCGTATTCACAGTCTGAAAAGTACGACGAAAAAGCACTGAGGTTTTCTATAACTGCGAAAGTATGCATTCGAGCGATTAAGGTGTAATAACCTTTTGTTTGCAAGTCCTTTGTCCTTTGTCCTTTTGTTTTAGTCCTACATTTCAGTTCAAACCGCATGCTTGTAGCTTTATTAGTTTCAAAGATATCATCAAAAATCGAATTCTTAGTCTGAAAACTACGTTGAAAAAGCACTGAGAATCTCAATAACTGCGAAAGTTTGCAATGAAGCGATTAAGGTGTAATAACCTTTTCTTTGCAAGTCTGTAGGTCCTACATTTTAGTTCAAACCGCAAGCCTGTAGCTTTTTTAGCTTTGGAGATATCATCAAAAATCGTATTCACAGTCTGAAAAGTACGATGAGAAAGCACTGAGATTCTCTATAACCGCGAAAGTTTGCATTGGAGCGATTAAGGTGTAATAACCTTTTCTTTGCAAGTCTGTTAGTCCTACATTTTAGTTCAAACCGCAAGCCTATAGCTTTATTAGTTTTGGAGATATCATCAACAATCGTATTCACGGTCTGAAAAGTACGATGAGAAAGCACTGAGATTCTCTATAACTGCGAAAGTATGCATTGGAGCGATTAAGGTGTAATAACCTTTTCTTTGCAAGTCTGTTAGTCCTACATTTCAGTTCAAACGGCAAGCCTGTAGCTTTATTAGTTTCGGAGATATCATCAACAATCTTATTCACGGTCTGAAAAGTACGATGAGAAAGCACTGAGATTCTCTATAACTGCGAAAGTATGCATTGGAGCGATTAAGGTGTAATAACGTTTTCTTTGCAAGTCTGTTAGTCCTACATTTCAGTTCAAACCGCAAGCCTGTAGCTTTATTAGTTTCGGAGATATTATCAAAATTCGTATCCACAGTCAAAAAAGTACGATGAGAAAGCACTGAGATTCTCTATAACTGCGAAAGTTTGCATTGGAGCGAATAAGGTGTAATAACCTTTTCTTTGCAAGTCTGTTAGTCCTACACTTCAGTTCAAACCGCAAGCCAGTAGCTTTATTAGTTTCGGAGATATCATCAACAATCGTATTCACGGTCTGAAAAGTACGATGAGAAAGCACTGAGATTCTCTATAACTGCGAAAGTATGCATTGGAGCGAATAAGGTGTAATAACCTTTTCTTTGCAAGTCTGTTAGTCCTACATTTCAGTTCAAACCGCAAGCCTTTAGCTTTACTAGTTTCGGAGATATCATCAAAAATCGTATTCACAGTCAAAAAAGAACGATGAGAAAGCTCTGAGATTCTCAATAACTGCGTGAGTTTGCATTGGAGCGATTAAGGTGTAATAACCTTTTCTTTGCAAGTCTGTTAGTCCTACATTTTAGTTTAAACCGCAAGCCTGTAGCTTTATTAGCTTCGGATTTATCATCAACAATCGTATTCACAGTCTGAAAAGTACTGACAAAGCACTGACATTCTCTATAACTGCGAAAGATTGCATTGGAGCCATTAAGGTGTAATAACATTTTCTTTGCAAGTCTGTTAGTGCTACATTTAAGTCCAATTCGCAAGGCTGTAGCTTTACTAGTTTTAGAGTTATCATCAAAAATCGTATTCACAGTCTGAAAAGTACGACGAAAAAGCACTGAGGTTTTCTATAACTGCGAAAGTATGCATTCGAGCGATTAAGGTGTAATAACCTTTTGTTTGCAAGTCCTTTGTCCTTTGTCCTTTTGTTTTAGTCCTACATTTCAGTTCAAACCGCATGCTTGTAGCTTTATTAGTTTCAAAGATATCATCAAAAATCGAATTCTTAGTCTGAAAACTACGTTGAAAAAGCACTGAGAATCTCAATAACTGCGAAAGTTTGCAATGAAGCGATTAAGGTGTAATAACCTTTTCTTTGCAAGTCTGTAGGTCCTACATTTTAGTTCAAACCGCAAGCCTGTAGCTTTTTTAGCTTTGGAGATATCATCAAAAATCGTATTCACAGTCTGAAAAGTACGATGAGAAAGCACTGAGATTCTCTATAACCGCGAAAGTTTGCATTGGAGCGATTAAGGTGTAATAACCTTTTCTTTGCAAGTCTGTTAGTCCTACATTTTAGTTCAAACCGCAAGCCTATAGCTTTATTAGTTTTGGAGATATCATCAACAATCGTATTCACGGTCTGAAAAGTACGATGAGAAAGCACTGAGATTCTCTATAACTGCGAAAGTATGCATTGGAGCGATTAAGGTGTAATAACCTTTTCTTTGCAAGTCTGTTAGTCCTACATTTCAGTTCAAACGGCAAGCCTGTAGCTTTATTAGTTTCGGAGATATCATCAACAATCTTATTCACGGTCTGAAAAGTACGATGAGAAAGCACTGAGATTCTCTATAACTGCGAAAGTATGCATTGGAGCGATTAAGGTGTAATAACGTTTTCTTTGCAAGTCTGTTAGTCCTACATTTCAGTTCAAACCGCAAGCCTGTAGCTTTATTAGTTTCGGAGATATTATCAAAATTCGTATCCACAGTCAAAAAAGTACGATGAGAAAGCACTGAGATTCTCTATAACTGCGAAAGTTTGCATTGGAGCGAATAAGGTGTAATAACCTTTTCTTTGCAAGTCTGTTAGTCCTACACTTCAGTTCAAACCGCAAGCCAGTAGCTTTATTAGTTTCGGAGATATCATCAACAATCGTATTCACGGTCTGAAAAGTACGATGAGAAAGCACTGAGATTCTCTATAACTGCGAAAGTATGCATTGGAGCGAATAAGGTGTAATAACCTTTTCTTTGCAAGTCTGTTAGTCCTACATTTCAGTTCAAACCGCAAGCCTTTAGCTTTACTAGTTTCGGAGATATCATCAAAAATCGTATTCACAGTCAAAAAAGAACGATGAGAAAGCTCTGAGATTCTCAATAACTGCGTGAGTTTGCATTGGAGCGATTAAGGTGTAATAACCTTTTCTTTGCAAGTCTGTTAGTCCTACATTTTAGTTCAAACCTAAAGCTTGTAGCTTTATTAATTTCGATGATATCATCAAAAATCTTATTCGCAGTCTAAAAAGTAGGATGAGAAAGCACTGAGACTCTCTATAACTGCGAAAGTTTGCATTGTAGCGATTAAGGTGTAATTATCTTTTCTTTGCAAGTCTGTTAGTCCTACATTTCAGTTCAAACCGCAAGCCTTTAGCTTTACTAGTTTCGGAGATATCATCAAAAATCGTATTCACAGTCTGAAAAGTACGACGAGAAAGCACTGAGGTTTTCTATAACTGCGAAAGTTTGCATTGGAGCGATTAAAGTGTAATAACGTTTTCTTTGCAAGTCTGTTAGTCCTACATTTCAGTTCAAACCGCAAGCCTGTAGCTTTGTTAGTTTCGGAGATATCATCAACAATCGTATTCACAGTCTGAAAAGTACGATGACAAAGCACTGAGATTCTCTATAACTGCGAAAGTTTGCATTGGAGCGAATAAGGTGTAATAACCTTTTCTTTGCAAGTCTGTTAGTCCTACATTTCAGTTCAAACCGCAAGCCTTTAGCTTTACTAGTTTCGGAGATATCATCAAAAATCGTATTCACAGTCTGAAAAGTACGATGACAAAGCACTGAGATTCTCTATAACTGCGAAAGTTTGCATTGTAGCGATTAAGGTGTAATAATCTTTTCTTTGCAAGTCTGTTAGTCCTACATTTTAGTTCAAACTGCAAGCCTGTAGCTTTTTAAGTTTCAAAGATATCATCAAAAATTGTATTCTTAGTCTGAAAACTACGTTGAGAAAGCACTGAGATTCTCAATAACTGCGAAAGTTTGCAATGAAGCGATTAAGGTGTAATATCCTTTTCTTTGCAAGTCTGTTAGTCCTACATTTTAGTTCAAACCACAAGCCTGTAGCTTTAATAGCTTCGGAGATATATCAAAAATCGTATTCACAGTCAAAAAAGAACGATGAGAAAGCACTGAGATTCTCTATTACTGCTAAAGTTTGCATTCGAGCGATTGAGGTGTAATAACCCTTTCTTTGCAAGTCTGTTGGTATTACATTTTAGTTCAAACTGAAAGCCAGTAGCTTTATTAGTTTCGGAGATATCATCAAAAATCTTATTCGCAGTCTAAAAAGTACTATGAGAAAGCACTGAGATTCTCTATAACTGCGAAAGTTTGCATTGTAGCGATTAAGGTGTTATAACCTTTTCTTTGCAAGTCTGTTAGTCCTACATTTAAGTTCAAACCACAAGCCTGTATGCTTTACTAGTTTCGGAGATATCATCAAAAATCATATTCACAGTCTGAAAAGTACGACGAGAAACCACTGAGGTTTTCTATAAATTCGAAAGTTTGCATTGGAGCGAATAAGGTGTTATTACCTTTTCTTTGCAAGTCTGTTAGTCATACATTTCAGTTCAAACGGCAAGCCTGTAGCTTTATTAGTTTCAGAGATATCATCAACAATCTTATTCACGGTCTGAAAAGTACGATGAGAAAGCACTGAGATTCTCTATAACTGCGAAAGTATGCATTGGAGCGATTAAGGTGTAATAACGTTTTCTTTGCAAGTCTGATAGTCCTACATTTCAGTTCAAACCGCATGCCTGTAGCTTTATTAGTTTCGGAGATATCATCAAAATTCGTATCCACAGTCTGAAAAGTATTTATGAGAAAGCACTGAGATTCTCTATAACTGCGAAAGTTTGCATTGGAGCGAATAAGGTGTTATTACCTTTTCTTTGCAAGTCTGTTAGTCCTACACTTCAGTTCAAACCGCAAGCCAGTAGCTTTATTAGTTTCGGAGATATTATCAAAATTCGTATCCACAGTCAAAAAAGTACGATGAGAAAGCACTGAGATTCTCTATAACTGCGAAAGCATGCATTGCAGCGATTAAGGTGTAATAACCTTTTCTTTGCAAGTCTGTTAGTCTTACATTTTATTTCAAACCGCAAACCTGTAGCTTTTTTAGTTTCAGAGATATCATCAAAAATCATATTTGCAGTCTAAAAAGTACGATGAGAAAGCACTGAGATTCTCTATAACTGCGAAAGTTTGCATTGTAGCGATTAAGATGTAATAACCTTTTCTTTGCAAGTCTGTTAGTCCTACATTTAAGTTCAAACCGCAAGCCTGTAGCTTTATTAGTTTTGGAGATATCATCAACAATCGTATTCACGGTCTGAAAAGTACGATGAGAATGCACTGAGATTCTCTATAACTGCGTGAGTTTGCATTGGAGCGATTAAGGTGTAATAACTTTTTCTTTGCAAGTCTGTTAGTACTTCATTTTAGTTGAAAGCGAAAGCCAGTAGCTTTATTAGTTTCGGAGATATCATAAAAAATCTTATTCGCAGTCTACAAAGTACTATGAGAAAACACTGAGATTCTGTATAACTGCGAAAGATTGCATTGTAGCGATTAAGGTGTTATAACCTTTTCTTTGCAAGTCTGTTAGTCCTACATTTAAGTTCAAACCACAAGCCTGTAGCTTTACTAGTTTCAGAGTTATCATCAAAAATCGTATTCACAGTCTGAAAAGTACGACGAAAAAGCACTGAGAATTTCAATAACTGCGAAAGTTTGCAATGAAGCGATTAAGGTGTAATAACCTTTTCTTTGCAAGTCTGTAGGTCCTACATTTTAGTTCAAACCGCAAGCCTGTAGCTTTTTTAGCTTCGGAGATATCATCAAGAATCGTATTCACATTCTGAAAAGTACGATGAGAAAGCACGGAGATTCTCTATAACTGCGAAAGTATGCATTGGAGCGATTAAAGTGTAATAACGTTTTCTTTGCAAGTCTGTTAGTCCTACATTTTAGTTCAAACCTAAAGCTTAAAGCTTTATTAATTTCGATGATATCATCAAAATTCGTATTCAGAGTCAAAAAAGAACGATGAGAAAGCTCTGAGATTCTCAATAACTGCGTGAGTTTGCATTGGAGCGATTAAGGTGTAATAACCTTTTCTTTGCAAGTCTGTTAGTCCTACATTTTAGTTCAAACCTAAAGCTTGTAGCTTTATTAATTTCGATGATATCATCAAAAATCTTATTCGCAGTCTAAAAAGTAGGATGAGAAAGCACTGAGATTCTCTATAACTGCAAAAGTTTGCATTGTAGCGATTAAGGTGTAATTATCTTTTCTTTGCAAGTCTGTTAGTCCTACATTTTAGTTCAAACCGCAAGCCTGTAGCTTTTTTAGCTTCGGAGATATATCAAATTTCGTATTCAGAGTCAAAAAAGAACGATGAGAAAGCTCTGAGATTCTCAATAACTGCGTGAGTTTGCATTGGAGCGATTAAGGTGTAATAACCTTTTCTTTGCAAGTCTGTTAGTCCTACATTTTAGTTTAAACCGCAAGCCTGTAGCTTTATTAGCTTCGGATTTATCATCAACAATCGTATTCACAGTCTGAAAAGTACTGACAAAGCACTGACATTCTCTATAACTGCGAAAGATTGCATTGGAGCCATTAAGGTGTAATAACATTTTCTTTGCAAGTTTGTTAGTGCTACATTTAAGTCCAATTCGCAAGGCTGTAGCTTTACTAGTTTTAGAGTTATCATCAAAAATCGTATTCACAGTCTGAAAAGTACGACGAAAAAGCACTGAGGTTTTCTATAACTGCGAAAGTATGCATTCGAGCGATTAAGGTGTAATAACCTTTTGTTTGCAAGTCCTTTGTCCTTTGTCCTTTTGTTTTAGTCCTACATTTCAGTTCAAACCGCATGCTTGTAGCTTTATTAGTTTCAAAGATATCATCAAAAATCGAATTCTTAGTCTGAAAACTACGTTGAAAAAGCACTGAGAATCTCAATAACTGCGAAAGTTTGCAATGAAGCGATTAAGGTGTAATAACCTTTTCTTTGCAAGTCTGTAGGTCCTACATTTTAGTTCAAACCGCAAGCCTGTAGCTTTTTTAGCTTTGGAGATATCATCAAAAATCGTATTCACAGTCTGAAAAGTACGATGAGAAAGCACTGAGATTCTCTATAACCGCGAAAGTTTGCATTGGAGCGATTAAGGTGTAATAACCTTTTCTTTGCAAGTCTGTTAGTCCTACATTTTAGTTCAAACCGCAAGCCTATAGCTTTATTAGTTTTGGAGATATCATCAACAATCGTATTCACGGTCTGAAAAGTACGATGAGAAAGCACTGAGATTCTCTATAACTGCGAAAGTATGCATTGGAGCGATTAAGGTGTAATAACCTTTTCTTTGCAAGTCTGTTAGTCCTACATTTCAGTTCAAACGGCAAGCCTGTAGCTTTATTAGTTTCGGAGATATCATCAACAATCTTATTCACGGTCTGAAAAGTACGATGAGAAAGCACTGAGATTCTCTATAACTGCGAAAGTATGCATTGGAGCGATTAAGGTGTAATAACGTTTTCTTTGCAAGTCTGTTAGTCCTACATTTCAGTTCAAACCGCAAGCCTGTAGCTTTATTAGTTTCGGAGATATTATCAAAATTCGTATCCACAGTCAAAAAAGTACGATGAGAAAGCACTGAGATTCTCTATAACTGCGAAAGTTTGCATTGGAGCGAATAAGGTGTAATAACCTTTTCTTTGCAAGTCTGTTAGTCCTACACTTTAGTTCAAACCGCAAGCCAGTAGCTTTATTAGTTTCGGAGATATCATCAACAATCGTATTCACGGTCTGAAAAGTACGATGAGAAAGCACTGAGATTCTCTATAACTGCGAAAGTATGCATTGGAGCGAATAAGGTGTAATAACCTTTTCTTTGCAAGTCTGTTAGTCCTACATTTCAGTTCAAACCGCAAGCCTTTAGCTTTACTAGTTTCGGAGATATCATCAAAAATCGTATTCACAGTCAAAAAAGAACGATGAGAAAGCTCTGAGATTCTCAATAACTGCGTGAGTTTGCATTGGAGCGATTAAGGTGTAATAACCTTTTCTTTGCAAGTCTGTTAGTCCTACATTTTAGTTCAAACCTAAAGCTTGTAGCTTTATTAATTTCGATGATATCATCAAAAATCTTATTCGCAGTCTAAAAAGTAGGATGAGAAAGCACTGAGACTCTCTATAACTGCGAAAGTTTGCATTGTAGCGATTAAGGTGTAATTATCTTTTCTTTGCAAGTCTGTTAGTCCTACATTTCAGTTCAAACCGCAAGCCTTTAGCTTTACTAGTTTCGGAGATATCATCAAAAATCGTATTCACAGTCTGAAAAGTACGACGAGAAAGCACTGAGGTTTTCTATAACTGCGAAAGTTTGCATTGGAGCGATTAAAGTGTAATAACGTTTTCTTTGCAAGTCTGTTAGTCCTACATTTCAGTTCAAACCGCAAGCCTGTAGCTTTGTTAGTTTCGGAGATATCATCAACAATCGTATTCACAGTCTGAAAAGTACGATGACAAAGCACTGAGATTCTCTATAACTGCGAAAGTTTGCATTGGAGCGAATAAGGTGTAATAACCTTTTCTTTGCAAGTCTGTTAGTCCTACATTTCAGTTCAAACCGCAAGCCTTTAGCTTTACTAGTTTCGGAGATATCATCAAAAATCGTATTCACAGTCTGAAAAGTACGACGAGAAAGCACTGAGGTTTTCTATAACTGCGAAAGTTTGCATTGGAGCGAATAAGGTGTTATAACCTTTTCTTTGCAAGTCTGTTAGTCCTACATTTTAGTTCAAACCACAAGCCTGTAGCTTTAATAGCTTCGGAGATATATCTAAAATCGTATTCACAGTCAAAAAAGAACGATGAGAAAGCACTGAGATTCTCTATTACTGCGAAAGTTTGCATTCGAGCGATTGAGGTGTAATAACCCTTTTATTGCAAGTCTGTTAGTACTACATTTTAGTTCAAACTGAAAGCCAGTAGCTTTATTAGTTTCAGAGATATCATCAAAAATCTAATTCGCAGTCTAAAAAGTACTATGAGAAAGCACTGAGATTCTATATAACTGCGAAAGTTTGCATTGTAGCGATTAAGGTGTAATAACCTTTTCTTTGCAAGTCTGTTAGTCCTACATTTTAGTTCAAACCTAAAGCTTGAAGCTTTATTAATTTCGATGATATCATCAAAATTCGTATTCAGAGTCAAAAAAGAACGATGAGAAAGCTCTGAGATTCTCAATAACTGCGTGAGTTTGCATTGGAGCGATTAAGGTGTAATAACCTTTTCTTTGCAAGTCTGTTAGTCCTACATTTTAGTTCAAACCTAAAGCTTGTAGCTTTATTAATTTCGATGATATCATCAAAAATCTTATTCGCAGTCTAAAAAGTAGGATGAGAAAGCACTGAGATTCTCTATAACTGCGAAAGTTTGCATTGTAGCGATTAAGGTGTAATTATCTTTTCTTTGCAAGTCTGTTAGTCCTACATTTTAGTTCAAACCGCAAGCCTGTAGCTTTTTTAGCTTCGGAGATATATCAAAATTCGTATTCAGAGTCAAAAAAGAACGATGAGAAAGCTCTGAGATTCTCAATAACTGCGTGAGTTTGCATTGGAGCGATTAAGGTGTAATAACCTTTTCTTTGCAAGTCTGTTAGTCCTACATTTTAGTCCAATTCGCAAGCCTGTAGCTTTATTAGTTTCGGAGATATTATCAAAATTCGTATCCACAGTCAAAAAAGTACGATGAGAAAGCACTGAGATTCTCTATAACTGCGAAAGTTTGCATTGGAGCGAATAAGGTGTAATAACCTTTTCTTTGCAAGTCTGTTAGTCCTACACTTCAGTTCAAACCGCAAGCCTTTAGCTTTACTAGTTTCGGAGATATCATCAAAAATCGTATTCACAGTCAAAAAAGAACGATGAGAAAGCTCTGAGATTCTCAATAACTGCGTGAGTTTGCATTGGAGCGATTAAGGTGTAATAACCTTTTCTTTGCAAGTCTGTTAGTCCTACATTTTAGTTCAAACCTAAAGCTTGTAGCTTTATTAATTTCGATGATATCATCAAAAAGCTTATTCGCAGTCTAAAAAGTAGGATGAGAAAGCACTGAGATTCTCTATAACTGCGAAAGTTTGGATTGTAGCGATTAAGGTGTAATTATCTTTTCTTTGCAAGTCTGTTAGTCCTACATTTCAGTTCAAACCGCAAGCCTTTAGCTTAACTAGTTTCGGAGATATCATCAAAAATCGTATTCACAGTCTGAAAAGTACGACGAGAAAGCACTGAGGTTTTCTATAACTGCGAAAGTTTGCATTGGAGCGATTAAAGTGTAATAACGTTTTCTTTGCAAGTCTGTTAGTCCTACATTTCAGTTCAAACCGCAAGCCTGTAGCTTTGTTAGTTTCGGAGATATCATCAACAATCGTATTCACAGTCTGAAAAGTACGATGACAAAGCACTGAGATTCTCTATAACTGCGAAAGTTTGCATTGGAGCGAATAAGGTGTAATAACCTTTTCTTTGCAAGTCTGTTAGTCCTACATTTCAGTTCAAACCGCAAGCCTTTAGCTTTACTAGTTTCGGAGATATCATCAAAAATCGTATTCACAGTCTGAAAAGTACGACGAGAAAGCACTGAGGTTTTCTATAACTGCGAAAGTTTGCATTGGAGCGATTAAGGTGTAATAACCTTTTCTTTGCAAGTCTGTTAGTTCTACATTTTAGTTCAAACCACAAGCCTGTAGCTTTAATAGCTTCGGAGATATATCAAAAATCGTATTCACAGTCAAAAAAGAACGATGAGAAAGCACTGAGATTCTCTATTACTGCGAAAGTTTGCATTCGAGCGATTGAGGTGTAATAACCCTTTTATTGCAAGTCTGTTAGTACTACATTTTAGTTCAAACTGAAAGCCAGTAGCTTTATTAGTTTCGGAGATATCATCAAAAATCTTATTCGCAGTCTAAAAAGTACTATGAGAAAGCACTGAGATTCTCTATAACTGCGAAAGTTTGCATTGTAGCGATTAAGGTGTAATAACCTTTTCTTTGCAAGTCTGTTAGTCCTACATTTTAGATCAAACCGCAAGCCTGTAGCTTTTTTAGCTTCGGAGATATATCAAAATTCGTATTCAGATTCAAAAAAGAACGATGAGAAAGCTTTGAGATTCTCAATAACTGCGTGAGTTTGCATTGGAGCGATTAAGGTGTTATAACCTTTTCTTTGCAAGTCTGTTAGTCCTACATTTTAGTTCAAACCTAAAGCTTGTAGCTTTATTAATTTCGATGATATCATCAAAAATCTTATTCGCAGTCTAAAAAGTACGATGAGAAAGCACTGAGATTCTCTATAACTGCGAAAGTTTGCATTGTAGCGATTAAGGTGTAATTATCTTTTCTTTGCAAGTCTGTTAGTCCTACATTTTAGTTCAAACTGCAAGCCTGTAGCTATTTAAGTTTCAAAGATATCATCAAAAATTGTATTCTTAGTCTGAAAACTACGTTGAGAAAGCACTGAGATTCTCAATAACTGCGAAAATTTGCAATGAAGCGATTAAGGTGTAATATCCTTTTCTTTGCAAGTCTGTTAGTCCTACATTTTAGTTCAAACCACAAGCCTGTAGCTTTAATAGCTTCGGAGATATATCAAAAATCGTATTCACAGTCAAAAAAGAACGATGAGAAAGCACTGAGATTCTCTATTACTGCAAAAGTTTGCATTCGAGCGATTGAGGTGTAATAACCCTTTCTTTGCAAGTCTGTTAGTACTACATTTTAGTTCTAACTGAAAGCCAGTAGCTTTATTAGTTTCGGAGATATCATCAAAAATCTTCTTCGCAGTCTAAAAAGTACTATGAGAAAGCACTGAGATTCTCTATAACTGCGAAAGTTTGCATTGTAGCGATTAAGGTGTTATAACCTTTTCTTTGCAAGTCTGTTAGTCCTACATTTAAGTTCAAACCACAAGCCTGTAGCTTTACTAGTTTCGGAGAATTCATCAAAAATCATATTCACAGTCTGAAAAGTACGACGAGAAAGCACTGAGGTTTTCTATAACTTCGAAAGTTTGCATTGGAGCGAATAAGGTGTTATTACCTTTTCTTTGCAAGTCTGTTAGTCCTACATTTCAGTTCAAACGGCAAGCCTGTAGCTTTATTAGTTTCGGAGATATCATCAACAATCTTATTCACGGTCTGAAAAGTACGATGAGAAAGCACTGAGATTCTCTATAACTGCAAAAGTATGCATTGGAGCGATTAAGGTATAATAACGTTTTCTTTGCAAGTCTGATAGTCCTACATTTCAGTTCAAACCGCAAGCCTGTAGCTTTATTAGTTTCGGAGATATCATCAACAATCGTATTCACGGTCTGAAAAGTACGATGAGAAAGCACTGAGATTCTCTATAACTGCGAAAGTATGCATTGGAGCGATTAAGGTGTAATAACCTTTTCTTTGCAAGTCTGTTAGTCCTACATTTTAGTTCAAACCGCAAGCTTGTAGCTTTTTTAGCTTCGGAGATATATCAAAATTCGTATTCAGAGTCAAAAAAGAACGATGAGAAAGCACTGAGATTCTCAATAACTGCGTGAGTTTGCATTGGAGCGATTAAGGTGTAATAACCTTTTCTTTGCAAGTCTGTTAGTCCTACATTTTAGTTCAAACCTAAAGCTTGTAGCTTTATTAATTTCAATGATATCATCAAAAATCTTATTCGCAGTCTAAAAAGTAGGATGAGAAAGCACTGAGATTCTCTATAACTGCGAAAGTTTGCATTGTAGCGATTAAGGTGTAATAATCTTTTCTTTGCAAGTCTGTTAGTCCTACATTTTAGTTCAAACTGCAA
>OX439128.1:56120008-56160008 GCA_949318235.1 Ecdyonurus torrentis | reverse complement strand
GTCCTGTAACTATGTCAGATTTAAAAAGAATCTTTAAAACACTTAAAACTAAAGCAATAGGTTGTGATGGTATCGGCATAAGACATTTAACCCCGATTTTTCACTTACTTGTACCATCCTTGACACATATCATAAACCTATCAATCTCTACAAAAACTTTTCCCTCCTTGTGGAAAAAAGCGATCATTAAACCCATACCTAAAGTTAATAATCCAAGTGATCTAAAGGACTACAGACCTATAAGTATACTACCCTTTTTATCAAAACTTCTGGAAAAAGTAGTACTAAATCAAGTTGTTGATTTTATGAATCTAAATAATATAGGAGATAAATTACAATCTGGTTTCAAGCGTAACCATAGCACTACTACAGCTCTCCTTAAAATTACTCAGGACATACACAAAGCACTAGATAATAATGAATTAACAATTCTTACACTACTTGATTTTAGTAAAGCTTTTGACACTGTTGATTATGACATCTTAATTGCCAAACTCACTAACTACGGTTTTGATACCTCATTTATAGAATGGACATCATCGTACTTAATAAATCGAGAGCAATGCATAAAAGTAAGTGACAAATCGAAATCACAATGGTTGAAGGTATCAAGCGGTGTACCGCAAGGGTCTATTCTTGGTCCACTTCTCTTCTCACTGTATATTATTGATGCTCCTTTAGTGTTAAAAAATTCTTATTATCATCTTTATGCTGATGATTTTCAAATTTACTTACATGCGAAAGTTCACCAAATAAAACAAACAATACAACTAATAAACGACGACCTAGAGGCAGTATTTAAGTGGTCCACGGAAAATTTATTACTGTTAAATCCTACTAAAACTCAACCTATATTGCTTGGACCACCTCGCATGGACATAAATAATATAATTAAAAATTGCCCACCAATAAAAATTAACAACACTAATGTTCCTTTCGTATTAAAAGCAAAAAATTTAGGTCTCGTATTTGACTCAAAATTAACATGGGAACATCAAGTTCAAAATATATGCAAAAAAGTCTATGCATCGCTGCACTCGTTATATAAGCACAGAAAATTTTTAAGTGAAAGAGTAAAAAATCTAGTATTAAAAGCACTCCTATTGCCCCTGTTTGATTATTGTGATTTTATATTCTGTGACTTAAATTGTGAGTTGGAGAGAAAAATCCAATCATCTCAGAATGCATGTAAAAGATTTGCATCAAATCTAAGAAAATATGATCATGTTTCGCCTCAGTATAAAAAACTAAACCTACTAAAATCATTACCACGGCGCGACTCACATGCATTAACTTTAATGTACAAATTAATTAGTACCCCTGACATTGTACCCAATTATCTGCAAGGATTAATTAATAAACTGGCTGTTACCAATAAAATAAATACACGAGCTAAAAATAACAATACTCTTTGTATTCCAAGACACAGAACAGCCAAGTTTGAAAAATGCTTTATAGTAAAATACTCTCGCTTATGGAATGACCTCCTAAAAGCAATTAGGGACCAACCAACAATAAAGAAATTCAAACACGCACTTAAATGCCATCTGATCTCACAACAAGAAAATTCTTAAAAAAAATGGAATAGGAAAAATGCATGAATGAGGAAGGATAAACGAGGTAAGCAACAGCTGTATATAGGTAAAATGTTACTTTATATATATGTATGTACACATATGCATGTAAATGTTCGTATATATGTGCATGTACTATACGAAAAACATATAAAATATTGGTGCATACCTGTGCATACATGTATATCATCGTGCTAAAATATATTCTAACACTGTCAAAATGTTTAATTATTATTTGCATCAAAGCAATGTATCACAATATATTATATAAAAAAATTGAATATTAAATATCTTGTTATCAAGTTTTTTTATTTTAACAAATTCATGATATAAAAATAAATAATATATAAATAATATATTATTTTATCTTTATTTTTTTTACAATATAAATTAAAATCTATATATTACAAAAAGTGAAAACGTGAAGTGCCATAACCATTATATGTAATGTGAAACTGTGGTGTTCAATTATAAGTGCTGCATAATTTCAAAAATATACAAAAAGTTATAAAAGAACAATTATGGACTGGACAACCTGAAGTTAATTATTTTTCATGTATTTTTCACCTATATGTATGTAAAATTTTATGTATCTCATTATTTTAAAGGTTAAGGATAAAAAGGGCAATCTTGCCTTACCCTTCGCCTTAATAAAGACGCTTTTGAATTTGAATTGAATTGAATTACTACATTTTAGTTCTAACTGAAAGCCAGTAGCTTTATTAGTTTCGGAGATATCATCAAAAATCTTATTCGCAGTCTAAAAAGTACTATGAGAAAGCACTGAGTATCTCTATAACTGCGAAAGTTTGCATTGTAGCGATTAAGGTGTTATAACCTTTTCTTTGCAAGTCTGTTAGTCCTACATTTAAGTTCAAACCACAAGCCTGTAGCTTTACTAGTTTCGGAGATATCATCAAAAATCATATTCACAGTCTGAAAAGTACGACGAGAAAGCACTGAGGTTTTCTATAACTTCGAAAGTTTGCATTGGAGCGAATAAGGTGTTATTACCTTTTCTTTGCAAGTCTGTTAGTCCTACATTTCAGTTCAAACGGCAAGCCTGTAGCTTTATTAGTTTCGGAGATATCATCAACAATCTTATTCACGGTCTGAAAAGTACGATGAGAAAGCACTGAGATTCTCTATAACTGCAAAAGAATGCATTGGAGCGATTAAGGTGTAATAACGTTTTCTTTGCAAGTCTGATAGTCCTACATTTCAGTTCAAACCGCAAGCCTGTAGCTTTATTAGTTTCGGAGATATCATCAAAATTCGTATCCACAGTCTGAAAAGTACTATGAGAAAACACTGAGATTCTCTATAACTGCGAAAGTTTGCATTGGAGCGAATAAGGTGTTATTACCTTTTCTTTGCAAGTCTGTTAGTCCTACATTACAGTTCAAACCGCAAGCCTGTAGCTTTATTAGTTTCGGAGATATCATCAACAATCGTATTCACGGTCTGAAAAGTACGATGAGAAAGCACTGAGATTCTCTATAACTTCGAAAGTATGCATTGGAGCGATTAAAGTGTAATAACGTTTTCTTTGCAAGTCTGTTAGTCCTACATTGCAGTTCAAACCGCAAGCCTGTAGCTTTGTTAGTTTCGGAGATATCATCAACAATCGTATTCACAGTCTGAAAAGTACGATGACAAAGCACTGAGATTCTCTATAACTGCGAAAGTTTGCATTGGAGCGAATAAGGTGTAATAACCTTTTCTTTGCAAGTCTGTTAGTCCTACATTTCAGTTCAAACCGCAAGCCTTTAGCTTTACTAGTTTCGGAGATATCATCAAAAATCGTATTCACAGTCTGAAAAGTACGACGAGAAAGCACTGAGGTTTTCTATAACTGCGAAAGTTTGCATTGGAGCGATTAAGGTGTAATAACCTTTTCTTTGCAAGTCTGTTAGTCCTACATTTTAGTTCAAACCACAAGCCTGTAGCTTTAATAGCTTCGGAGATATATCAAAAATCGTATTCACAGTCAAAAAAGAACGATGAGAAAGCACTGAGATTCTCTATTACTGCGAAAGTTTGCATTCGAGCGATTGAGGTGTAATAACCCTTTCTTTGCAAGTCTGTTAGTACTACATTTTAGTTCAAACTGAAAGCCAGTACCTTTATTAGTTTCGGAGATATCATCAAAAATCTTATTCGCAGTCTAAAAAGTACTATGAGAAAGCACTGAGATTCTCTATAACTGCGCAAGTTTGCATTGTAGCGATTAAGGTGTTATAACCTTTTCTTTGCAAGTCTGTTAGTCCTACATGTAAGTTTAAACCACAAGCCTGTAGCTTTACTAGTTTCGGAGATATCATCAAAAATCATATTCACAGTCTGAAAAGTACGACTAGAAAGCACTGAGGTTTTCTATAACTTCGAAAGTTTGCATTGGAGCGAATAAGGTGTTATTACCTTTTCTTTGCAAGTCTGTTAGTCCTACATTTCAGTTCAAACGGCAAGCCTGTAGCTTTATTAGTTTCGGAGATATCATCAACAATCTTATTCACGGTCTGAAAAGTACGATGAGAAAGCACTGAGATTCTCTATAACTGCGAAAGTATGCATTGGAGCGATTAAGGTGTAATAACGTTTTCTTTGCAAGTCTGTTAGTCCTACATTTCAGTTCAAACCGCAAGCCTGTAGCTTTATTAGTTTCGGAGATATTATCAAATTTCGTATCCACAGTCAAAAAAGTACGATGAGAAAGCACTGAGATTCTCTATAACTGCGAAAGTTTGCATTGGAGCGAATAAGTTGTAATAACCTTTTCTTTGCAAGTCTGTTAGTCCTACACTTCAGTTCAAACCGCAAGCCAGTAGCTTTATTAGTTTCGGAGATATCATCAACAATCGTATTCACGGTCTGAAAAGTACGATGAGAAAGCACTGAGATTCTCTATAACTGCGAAGGTATGCATTGGAGCGATTAAGGTGTAATAACCTTTTATTTGCAAGTCTGTTAGTCCTACATTTTAGTTCAAACCGCAAGCCTGTAGCTTTTTTAGCTTCGGAGATATATCAAAATTCGTATTCAGAGTCAAAAAAGAACGATGAGAAAGCACTGAGATTCTCAATAACTGCGTGAGTTTGCATTGGAGCGATTAAGGTGTAATAACCTTTTCTTTGCAAGTCTGTTAGTCCTACATTTTAGTTCAAACCTAAAGCTTGTAGCTTTATTAATTTCGATGATATCATCAAAAATCTTATTCGCAGTCTAAAAAGTAGGATGAGAAAGCACTGTGATTCTCTATAACTGCGAAAGTTTGCATTGTAGCGATTAAGGTGTAATAATCTTTTCTTTGCAAGTCTGTTAGTCCTACATTTTAGTTCAAACTGCAAGCCTGTAGCTTTTTAAGTTTCAAAGATATCATCAAAAATTGTATTCTTAGTCTGAAAAGTACGATGAGAAAGCACTGAGATTCTCTATAACTGCGAAAGTATGCATTGGAGCGATTAAGGTGTAATAACGTTTTCTTTGCAAGTCTGATAGTCCTACATTTCAGTTCAAACCGCATGCCTGTAGCTTTATTAGTTTCGGAGATATCATCAAAATTCGTATCCACAGTCTGAAAAGTATTTATGAGAAAGCACTGAGATTCTCTATAACTGCGAAAGTTTGCATTGGAGCGAATAAGGTGTTATTACCTTTTCTTTGCAAGTCTGTTAGTCCTACACTTCAGTTCAAACCGCAAGCCAGTAGCTTTATTAGTTTCGGAGATATTATCAAAATTCGTATCCACAGTCAAAAAAGTACGATGAGAAAGCACTGAGATTCTCTATAACTGCGAAAGCATGCATTGCAGCGATTAAGGTGTAATAACCTTTTCTTTGCAAGTCTGTTAGTCTTACATTTTATTTCAAACCGCAAACCTGTAGCTTTTTTAGTTTCAGAGATATCATCAAAAATCATATTTGCAGTCTAAAAAGTACGATGAGAAAGCACTGAGATTCTCTATAACTGCGAAAGTTTGCATTGTAGCGATTAAGATGTAATAACCTTTTCTTTGCAAGTCTGTTAGTCCTACATTTAAGTTCAAACCGCAAGCCTGTAGCTTTATTAGTTTTGGAGATATCATCAACAATCGTATTCACGGTCTGAAAAGTACGATGAGAATGCACTGAGATTCTCTATAACTGCGTGAGTTTGCATTGGAGCGATTAAGGTGTAATAACTTTTTCTTTGCAAGTCTGTTAGTACTACATTTTAGTTGAAAGCGAAAGCCAGTAGCTTTATTAGTTTCGGAGATATCATAAAAAATCTTATTCGCAGTCTACAAAGTACTATGAGAAAACACTGAGATTCTGTATAACTGCGAAAGATTGCATTGTAGCGATTAAGGTGTTATAACCTTTTCTTTGCAAGTCTGTTAGTCCTACATTAAAGTTCAAACCACAAGCCTGTAGCTTTACTAGTTTCAGAGTTATCATCAAAAATCGTATTCACAGTCTGAAAAGTACGACGAAAAAGCATTGAGAATTTCAATAACTGCGAAAGTTTGCAATGAAGCGATTAAGGTGTAATAACCTTTTCTTTGCAAGTCTGTAGGTCCTACATTTTAGTTCAAACCGCAAGCCTGTAGCTTTTTTAGCTTCGGAGATATCATCAAGAATCGTATTCACATTCTGAAAAGTACGATGAGAAAGCACGGAGATTCTCTTTAACTGCGAAAGTATGCATTGGAGCGATTAAAGTGTAATAACGTTTTCTTTGCAAGTCTGTTAGTCCTACATTTCAGTTCAAACCGCAAGCCTGTAGCTTTGTTAGTTTCGGAGATATCATCAACAATCGTATTCACAGTCTGAAAAGTACTATGACAAAGCACTGAGATTCTCTATAACTGCGAAAGTTTGCATTGGAGCGAATAAGGTGTTATTACCTTTTCTTTGCAAGTCTGTTAGTCCTACATATCAGTTCAAACGGCAAGCCTGTAGCTTTATTAGTTTCGGAGATATCATCAACAATCTTATTCACGGTCTGAAAAGTACGATGAGAAAGCACTGAGATTCTCTATAACTGCAAAAGTATGCATTGGAGCGATTAAGGTGTAATAACGTTTTCTTTGCAAGTCTGATAGTCCTACATTTCAGTTCAAACCGCAAGCCTGTAGCTTTATTAGTTTCGGAGATATCATCAAAATTCGTATCCACAGTCTAAAAAGTATTTATGAGAAAGCACTGAGATTCTCTATAACTGCGAAAGTTTGCATTGGAGCGAATAAGGTGTTATTACCTTTTCTTTGCAAGTCTGTTAGTCCTACATTTCAGTTCAAACCGCAAGCCTGTAGCTTTGTTAGTTTCGGAGATATCATCAACAATCGTATTCACAGTCTGAAAAGTACTATGACAAAGCACTGAGATTCTCTATAACTGCGAAAGTTTGCATTGGAGCGAATAAGGTGTAATAACCTTTTCTTTGCAAGTCTGTTAGTCCTACATTTCAGTTCAAACCGCAAGCCTTTAGCTTTACTAGTTTCGGAGATATCATCAAAAATCGTATTCACAGTCTGAAAAGTACGACGAGAAAGCACTGAGGTTTTCTATAACTGCGAAAGTTTGCATTGGAGCGATTAAGGTGTAATAACCTTTTCTTTGCAAGTCTGTTAGTCCTACATTTTAGTTCAAACCACAAGCCTGTAGCTTTAATAGCTTCGGAGATATATCAAAAATCGTATTCACAGTCAAAAAAGAACGATGAGAAAGCACTGAGATTCTCTATAACTGCGAAAGTTTGCATTGGAGCGAATAAGTTGTAATAACCTTTTCTTTGCAAGTCTGTTAGTCCTACATTTCAGTTCAAACCGCAAGCCTGTAGCTTTATTAGTTTTGGAGATATCATCAACAATCGTATTCACGGTCTGAAAAGTACGATGAGAAAGCACTGAGATTCTCTATAACTGCGAAAGTATGCATTGGAGCGATTAAGGTGTAATAACCTTTTCTTTGCAAGTCTGTTAGTACTACATTTTAGTTTAAACCGAAAGCCAGTAGCTTTATTAGTTTCGGAGATATCATCATAAATCTTATTCGCAGTCTAAAAAGTACTATGAGAAAGCACTGAGATTCTCTATAACTGCGAAAGTTTGCATTGTAGCGTTTAAGGTGTTATAACCTTTTCTTTGCAAGTCTGTTAGTCCTACATTTAAAATCAAACCACAAGCCTGTACCTTTACTAGTTTCGGAGATATCATCAAAAATCATATTCACAGTCTGAAAAGTACGACGAGAAAGCACTGAGGTTTTCTATAACTTCGAAAGTTTGCATTGGAGCGAATAAGGTGTTATTACCTTTTCTTTGCAAGTCTGTTAGTCCTACATTTCAGTTCAAACGGCAAGCCTGTAGCTTTATTAGTTTCGGAGATATCATCAACAATCTTTTTCACGGTCTGAAAAGTACGATGAGAAAGCACTGAGATTCTCTATAACTGCAAAAGTATGCATTGGAGCGATTAAGGTGTAATAACGTTTTTTTTGCAAGTCTGATAGTCCTACATTTCAGTTCAAACCGCAAGCCTGTAGCTTTTTTAGCTTCGGAGATATCATCAAAAATCGTATTCACAGTCTGAAAAGTACGATGAGAAAGCACTGAGATTCTCTATAACCGCGAAAGTTTGCATTGGAGCGATTAAGGTGTAATAACCTTTTCTTTGCAAGTCTGTTAGTCCTACATTTTAGTTCAAACCGCAAGCCTGTAGCTTTATTAGTTTTGGAGATATCATCAACAATCGTATTCACGGTCTGAAAAGTACGATGAAAAAGCACTGAGATTCTCTATAACTGCGAAAGTATGCATTGGAGCGATTAAGGTGTAATAACCTTTTCTTTGCAAGTCTGTTAGTACTACATTTTAGTTAAAACCGAAAGCTAGTAGCTTTATTAGTTTCGGAGATATCATCAAAAATCTTATTCGCAGTCTAAAAAGTACTATGAGAAAGCACTGAGATTCTCTATAACTGCAAAAGTTTGCATTGTAGCGATTAAGGTGTTATAACCTTTTCTTTGCAAGTCTGTTAGTCCTACATTTAAGTTCAAACCACAAGCCTGTAGCTTTACTAGTTTCGGAGATATCATCAAAAATCATATTCACAGTCTGAAAAGTACAACGAGAAAGCACTGAGGTTTTCTATAACTTCGAAAGTTTGCATTGGAGCGAATAAGGTGTTATTACCTTTTCTTTGCAAGTCTGTTAGTCCTACGTTTCAGTTCAAACGGCAAGCCTCTAGCTTTATTAGTTTCGGAGATATCATCAACAATCTTATTCACGGTCTGAAAAGTACGATGAGAAAGCACTGAGATTCTCTATAACTGCAAAAGTATGCATTGGAGCGATTAAGGTGTAATAACGTTTTCTTTGCAAGTCTGATAGTCCTACATTTCAGTTCAAACCGCAAGCCTGTAGCTTTATTAGTTTCGGAGATATCATCAAAATTCGTATCCACAGTCTGAAAAGTACTATGAGAAAGCACTGAGATTCTCTATAACTGCGAAAGTTTGCATTGGAGCGAATAAGGTGTTATTACCTTTTCTTTGCAAGTCTGTTAGTCCTACATTTCAGTTCAAACCGCAAGCCTGTAGCTTTATTAGTTTCGGAGATATCATCAACAATCGTATTCACGATCTAAAAAGTACGATAAGAAAGCACTGAGATTCTCTATAACTGCGAAAGTATGCATTGGAGCGATTAAAGTGTAATAACGTTTTCTTTGCAAGTCTGTTAGTCCTACATTTCAGTTCAAACCGCAAGCCTGTAGCTTTGTTAGTTTCGGAGATATCATCAACAATCGTATTCACAGTCTGAAAAGTACGATGACAAAGCACTGAGATTCTCTATAACTGCGAAAGTTTGCATTGGAGCGAATAAGGTGTAATAACCTTTTCTTTGCAAGTCTGTTAGTCCTACATTTCAGTTCAAACCGCAAGCCTTTAGCTTTACTAGTTTCGGAGATATCATCAAAAATCGTATTCACAGTCTGAAAAGTACGACGAGAAAGCACTGAGGTTTTCTATAACTGCGAAAGTTTGCATTGGAGCGATTAAGGTGTAATAACCTTTTCTTTGCAAGTCTGTTAGTCCTACATTTTAGTTCAAACCACAAGCCTGTAGCTTTAATAGCTTCGGAGATATATCAAAAATCGTATTCACAGTCAAAAAAGAACGATGAGAAAGCACTGAGATTCTCTATTACTGCGAAAGTTTGCATTCGAGCGATTGAGGTGTAATAACCCTTTCTTTGCAAGTCTGTTAGTACTACATTTTAGTTCCAACTGAAAGCCAGTAGCTTTATTAGTTTCGGAGATATCATCAAAAATCTTATTCGCAGTCTAAAAAGTACTATGAGAAAGCACTGAGATTCTCTATAACTGCAAAAGTATGCATTGGAGCGAATAAGGTGTAATAACCTTTTCTTTGCAAGTCTGTTAGTCCTACATTTCAGTTCAAACCGCAAGCCTTTAGCTTTACTAGTTTCGGAGATATCATCAACAATCTTATTCACGGTCTGAAAAGTACGATGAGAAAGCATTGAGATTCTCTATAACTGCGAAAGTATGTATTGGAGCGATTAAGGTGTTATAACGTTTTCTTTGCAAGTCTGTTAGTCCTACATTTCAGTTCAAACCGCAAGCCTGTAGCTTTATTAGTTTCGGAGATATTATCAAAATTCGTATCCACAGTCAAAAAAGTACGATGAGAAAGCACTGAGATTCTCTATAACTGCGAAAGTTTGCATTGGAGCGAATAAGCTGTAATAACCTTTTCTTTGCAAGTCTGTTAGTCCTACACTTCAGTTCAAACCGCAAGCCAGTAGCTTTATTAGTTTCGGAGATATCATCAACAATCGTATTCACGGTCTGAAAAGTACGATGAGAAAGCACTGAGATTCTCTATAACTGCAAAAGTATGCATTGGAGCGAATAAGGTGTAATAACCTTTTCTTTGCAAGTCTGTTAGTCCTACATTTCAGTTCAAACCGCAAGCCTTTAGCTTTACTAGTTTCGGAGATATCATCAAAAATCGTATTCACAGTCTGAAAAGTACGACGAGAAAGCACTGAGGTTTTCTATAACTGCGAAAGTTTGCATTGGAGCGATTAAAGTGTAATAACGTTTTCTTTGCAAGTCTGTTAGTCCTACATTTCAGTTCAAACCACAAGCCTGTAGCTTTAATAGCTTCGGAAATATATCAAAAATCGTATTCACAGTCAAAAAAGACAGTGAGAAAGCACTGAGATTCTCTATTACTGCGAAAGTTTGCATTCGAGCGATTGAGGTGTAATAACCCTTTTATTGCAAGTCTGTTAGTACTACATTTTAGTTCAAACTGAAAGCCAGTAGCTTTATTAGTTTCGGAGATATCATCAAAAATCTTATTTGCAGTCTAAAAAGTACTATGAGAAAGCACTGAGATTCTCTATAACTGCGAAAGTTTGCATTGTAGCGATTAAGGTGTAATTACCTTTTCTTTGCAAGTCTGTTAGTCCTACATTTAAGTTCAAACCACAAGCCTGTAGCTTTACTAGTTTCGGAGATATCATCAAAAATCATATTCACAGTCTGAAAAGTACGACGAGAAAGCACTGAGGTTTTCTATAACTTCGAAAGTTTGCATTGGAGCGAATAAGGTGTTATTACCTTTTCTTTGCAAGTCTGTTAGTCCTACATTTCAGTTCAAACGGCAAGCCTGTAGCTTTATTAGTTTCGGAGATATCATCAACAATCTTATTCACGGTCTGAAAAGTACGATGAGCAAGCACTGAGATTCTCTATAACTGCAAAAGTATGCATTGGAGCGATTAAGGTGTAATAACGTTTTCTTTGCAAGTCTGATAGTCCTACATTTCAGTTCAAACCGTAAGCCTGTAGCTTTATTAGTTTCGGAGATATCATCAAAATTCGTATCCACAGTCTGAAAAGTATTTATGAGAAAGCACTGAGATTCTCTATAACTGCGAAAGTTTGCATT
Organism: Ecdyonurus torrentis; assembly: GCA_949318235.1. Taxonomy (NCBI): domain Eukaryota; kingdom Metazoa; phylum Arthropoda; class Insecta; order Ephemeroptera; family Heptageniidae; genus Ecdyonurus; species Ecdyonurus torrentis. The sequence continues at coordinate 56,148,469 of OX439128.1, read as the reverse complement.
GGAGCGAATAAGGTGTTATTACCTTTTCTTTGCAAGTCTGTTAGTCCTACATTTCAGTTCAAACGGCAAGCCTGTAGCTTTATTAGTTTCGGAGATATCATCAACAATCTTATTCGCAGTCTAAAAAGTACAATGAGAAAGCACTGAGATTCTCTATAACTGCGAAAGTTTGCATTATAGCGATTAAGGTGTTATAACCTTTTCTTTGCAAGTCTGTTAGTCCTACATTTAAGTTCAAACCACAAGCCTGTAGCTTTACTAGTTTCGGAGATATCATCAAAAATCATATTCACAGTCTGAAAAGTACGACGAGAAAGCACTGAGGTTTTCTATAACTTCGAAAGTTTGCATTGGAGCGAATAAGGTGTTATTACCTTTTCTTTGCAAGTCTGTTAGTCCTACATTTCAGTTCAAACGGCAAGCCTGTAGCTTTATTAGTTTCGGAGATATCATCAACAATCTTATTCACGGTCTGAAAAGTACGATGAGAAAGCACTGAGATTCTCTATAACTGCAAAAGTATGCATTGGAGCGATTAAGGTGTAATAACGTTTTCTTTGCAAGTCTGATAGTCCTACATTTCAGTTCAAACCGCAAGCCTGAAGCTTTATTAGTTTCGGAGATATCATCAAAATTCGTATCCACAGTCTGAAAAGTATTTATGAGAAAGCACTGAGATTCTCTATAACTGCGAAAGTTTGCATTGCAGCGAATAAGGTGTTATTACCTTTTCTTTGCAAGTCTGTTAGTCCTACATTTCAGTTCCAACCGCAAGCCTGTAGCTTTATTAGTTTCGGAGATATCATCAACAATCGTATTCACGGTCTTAAAAGTACGATGAGAAAGCACTGAGATTCTCTATAACTGCGAAAGTATGCATTGGAGCGATTAAAGGGTAATAACGTTTTCTTTGCAAGTCTGTTAGTCCTACATTTCAGTTCAAACCGCAAGCCTGTAGCTTTGTTAATTTTGGAGATATCATCAAAAATCGTATTCACAGTCAAAAAAGAACGATGAGAAAGCACTGAGATTCTCTATTACTGCGAAAGTTTGCATTCGAGCGATTGAGGTGTAATAACCCTTTCTTTGCAAGTCTGTTAGTACTACATTTTAGTTCAAACTGAAAGCCAGTAGCTTTATTAGTTTCGAAGATATCATCAAAAATCTTATTCGCAGTCTAAAAAGTACTATGAGAAAGCACTGAGATTCTCTATAACTGCGAAAGTTTGCATTGTAGCGATTAAGGTGTTATAACCTTTTATTTGCAAGTCTGTTAGTCCTACATTGAAGTTCAAACCACAAGCCGTTAGCTTTACTAGTTTTGGAGATATCATCAAAAATCATATTCACAGTCTGAAAAGTACGACTAGAAAGCACTGAGGTTTTCTATAACTTCGAAAGTTTGCATTGGAGCGAATAAGGTGTTATTACCTTTTCTTTGCAAGTCTGTTAGTCCTACATTTCAGTTCAAACGGCAAGCCTGTAGCTTTATTAGTTTCGGAGATATCATCAACAATCTTATTCACGGTCTGAAAAGTACGATGAGAAAGCATTGAGATTCTCTATAACTGCGAAAGTATGCATTGGAGCGATTAAGGTGTAATAACGTTTTCTTTGCAAGTCTGTTAGTCCTACATTTCAGTTCAAACCGCAAGCCTGTAGCTTTATTAGTTTCGGAGATATTATCAAAATTCGTATCCACAGTCAAAAAAGTACGATGAGAAAGCACTGAGATTCTCTATAACTGCGAATGTTTGCATTGGAGCGAATAAGGTGTAATAACCTTTTCTTTGCAAGTCTGTTAGTCCTACACTTCAGTTCAAACCGCAAGCCAGTAGCTTTATTAGTTTCGGAGATATCATCAACAATCGTATTCACGGTCTGAAAAGTACGATGAGAAAGCACTGAGATTCTCTATAACTGCAAAAGTATGCATTGGAGCGAATAAGGTGTAATAACCTTTTCTTTGCAAGTCTGTTAGTCCTACATTTCAGTTCAAACCGCAAGCCTTTAGCTTTACTAGTTTCGGAGATATCATCAAAAATCGTATTCACAGTCTGAAAAGTACGACGAGAAAGCACTGAGGGTTTCTATAACTGCGAAAGTTTGCATTGGAGCGATTAAAGTGTAATAACGTTTACTTTGCAAGTCTGTTAGTCCTACATTTCAGTTCAAACCACAAGCCTGTAGCTTTAATAGTTTCGGAAATATATCAAAAATCGTATTCACAGTCAAAAAAGACAGTGAGAAAGCACTGAGATTCTCTATTACTGCGAAAGTTTGCATTCGAGCGATTGAGGTGTAATAACCCTTTTATTGCAAGTCTGTTAGTACTACATTTTAGTTCAAACTGAAAGCCAGTAGCTTTATTAGTTTCGGAGATATCATTAAAAATCTTATTTGCAGTCTAAAAAGTACTACGAGAAAGCACTGAGATTCTCTATAACTGCGAAAGTTTGCATTGTAGCGATTAAGGTGTAATTACCTTTTCTTTGCAAGTCTGTTCGTCCTACATTTTAGTTCAAACCGCAAGCCTGTAGCTTTTTTAGCTTCGGAGATATATCAAAATTCGTATTCAGAGTCAAAAAAGAACGATGAGAAAGCACTGAGATTCTCAATAACTGCGTGAGTTTGCATTGGAGCGATTAAGGTGTAATAACCTTTTCTTTGCAAGTCTGTTAGTCCTTCATTTTAGTTCAAACCTAAAGCTTGTAGCTTTATTAATTTCGATGATATCATCAAAAATCTTATTCGCAGTCTAAAAAGTAGGATGAGAAAGCACTGAGATTCTCTATAACTGCGAAAGTTTGCATTGTAGCGATTAAGGTGTTATAACCTTTTCTTTGCAAGTCTGTTAGTCCTACATTTAAGTTCAAACCACAAGCCTGTAGCTTTACTAGTTTCAGAGATATCATCAAAAATCATATTCACAGTCTGAAAAGTACGACGAGAAAGCACTGAGGTTTTCTATAACTTCGAAAGTTTGCATTGGAGCGAATAAGGTGTTATTACCTTTTCTTTGCAAGTCTGTTAGTCCTACATTTCAGTTCAAACGGCAAGCCTGTAGCTTTATTAGTTTCGGAGATATCATCAACAATCTTATTCACGGTCTGAAAAGTACGATGAGAAAGCACTGAGATTCTCTATAACTGCAAAAGTATGCATTGGAGCGATTAAGGTGTAATAACGTTTTCTTTGCAAGTCTGATAGTCCTACATTTCAGTTCAAACCGCAAGCCTGTAGCTTTATTAGTTTCGGAGATATCATCAAAATTCGTATCCACAGTCTGAAAAGTATTTATGAGAAAGCACTGAGATTCTCTATAACTGCGAAAGTTTGCATTGGAGCGAATAAGGTGTTATTACCTTTTCTTTGCAAGTCTGTTAGTCCTACATTTCAGTTCCAACCGCAAGCCTGTAGCTTTATTAGTTTCGGAGATATCATCAACAATCGTATTCACGGTCTGAAAAGTACGATGAGAAAGCACTGAGATTCTCTATAACTGCGAAAGTATGCATTGGAGCGATTAAAGTGTAATAACGTTTTCTTTGCAAGTCTGTTAGTCCTACATTTCAGTTCAAATCGCAAGCCTGTAGCTTTGTTAGTTTTGGAGATATCATCAACAATCGTATTCACAGTCTGAAAAGTACGATGACAAAGCACTGAGATTCTCTATAACTGCGAAAGTTTGCATTGGAGCGAATAAGGTGTAATAACCTTTTTTTTGCAAGTCTGTTAGTCCTACATTTCAGTTCAAACCGCAAGCCTTTAGCTTTACTAGTTTCGGAGATATCATCAAAAATCGTATTCACAGTCTGAAAAGTACGACGAGAAAGCACTGAGGTTTTCTATAACTGCGAAAGTTTGCATTGGAGCGATTAAGGTGTAATAACCTTTTCTTTGCAAGTCTGTTAGTCCTACATTTTAGTTCAAACCACAAGCCTGTAGCTTTAATAGCTTCGGAGATATATCAAAAATCGTATTCACAGTCAAAAAAGAACGATGAGAAAGCACTGAGATTCTCTATTACTGCGAAAGTTTGCATTCGAGCGATTGAGGTGTAATAACCCTTTCTTTGCAAGTCTGTTAGTACTACATTTTAGTTCAAATTGAAAGCCAGTAGCTTTATTAGTTTCGAAGATATCATCAAAAATCTTATTCGCAGTCTAAAAAGTACTATGAGAAAGCACTGAGATTCTCTATAACTGCGAAAGTTTGCATTGTAGCGATTAAGGTGTTATAACCTTTTCTTTTCAAGTCTGTTAGTCCTACATTTAAGTTCAAACCACAAGCCGTTAGCTTTACTAGTTTCGGAGATATCATCAAAAATCATATTCACAGTCTTAAAAGTACGACTAGAAAGCACTGAGGTTTTCTATAACTTCGAAAGTTTGCATTGGAGCGAATAAGGTGTTATTACCTTTTCTTTGCAAGTCTGTTAGACCTACATTTCAGTTCAAACGGCAAGCCTGTAGCTTTATTAGTTTCGGAGATATCATCAACAATCTTATTCACGGTCTGAAAAGTACGATGAGAAAGCACTGAGATTCTCTATAACTGCGAAAGTATGCATTGGAGCGATTAAGGTGTAATAACGTTTTCTTTGCAAGTCTGTTAGTCCTACATTTCAGTTTAAACCGCAAGCCTGTAGCTTTATTAGTTTCGGAGATATTATCAAAATTCTTATCCACATTCAAAAAAGTACGATGAGAAAGCACTGAGATTCTCTATAACTGCGAAAGTTTGCATTGGAGCGATTAAGGTGTAATAACCTTTTCTTTGCAAGTCTGTTAGTCCTACACTTCAGTTCAAACCGCAAGCCAGTAGCTTTATTAGTTTCGGAGATATCATCAACAATCGTATTCACGGTCTGAAAAGTACGATGAGAAAGCACTGAGATTCTCTCTAACTGCGAAAGTATGCATTGGAGCGATTAAGGTGTGATAACCTTTTCTTTGCAAGTCTGTTAGTCCTACATTTTAGTTCAAACCGCAAGCCTGTAGCTTTTTTAGCTTCGGAGATATATCAAAAATCGTATTCACAGTCAAAAAAGAACGATGAGAAAGCACTGAGATTCTCTATTACTGCGAAAGTTTGCATTCGAGCGATTGAGGTGTAATAACCCTTTCTTTGCAAGTCTGTTAGTACTACATTTTAGTTCAAACTGAAAGCCAGTAGCTTTATTAGTTTCGAAGATATCATCAAAAATCTTATTCGCAGTCTAAAAAGTACTATGAGAAAGCACTGAGATTCTCTATAACTGCGAAAGTTTGCATTGTAGCGATTAAGGTGTTATAACCTTTTCTTTGCAAGTCTGTTAGTCCTACATTTAAGTTCAAACCACAAGCCGTTAGCTTTACTAGTTTCGGAGATATCATCAAAAATCATATTCACAGTCTGAAAAGTACGACTAGAAAGCACTGAGGTTTTCTATAACTTCGAAAGTTTGCATTGGAGCGAATAAGGTGTTATTACCTTTTCTTTGCAAGTCTGTTAGTCCTACATTTCAGTTCAAACGGCAAGCCTGTAGCTTTATTAGTTTCGGAGATATCATCAACAATCTTATTCACGGTCTGAAAAGTACGATGAGAAAGCACTGAGATTCTCTATAACTGCGAAAGTATGCATTGGAGCGATTAAGGTGTAATAACCTTTTCTTTGCAAGTCTGTTAGTCCTACATTTTAGTTCAAACCTAAAGCTTGTAGCTTTATTAATTTCGATGATATCATCAAAAATCTTATTCGCAGTCTAAAAAGTAGGATGAGAAAGCACTGAGATTCTCTATAACTGCGAAAGTTTGCATTGTAGCGATTAAGGTGTAATAATCTTTGCTTTGCAAGTCTGTTAGTCCTACATTTTAGTTCAAACTGCAAGCCTGTAGCTTTTTAGGTTTCAAAGATATCATCAAAAATTGTATTCTTAGTCTGAAAACTACGTTGAGAAAGCACTGAGATTCTCAATAACTGCGAAAGTTTGCAATAAAGCGATTAAGGTGTAATATCCTTTTCTTTGCAAGTCTGTTAGTCCTACATTTTAGTTCAAACCACAAGCCTGTAGCTTTAATAGCTTCGGAGATATATCAAAAATCGTATTCACAGTCAAAAAAGAACGATGAGAAAGCACTGAGATTCTCTATTACTGCAAAAGTTTGCATTCGAGCGATTGAGGTGTAATAACCCTTTCTTTGCAAGTCTGTTAGTACTACATTTTAGTTCAAACTGAAAGCCAGTAGCTTTATTAGTTTCGGAGATATCATCAAAAATCTTATTCGCAGTCTAAAAGTACTATGAGAAAGCACTGAGATTCTCTATAACTGCGAAAGTTTGCATTGTAGCGATTAAGGTGTTATAACCTTTTCTTTGCAAGTCTGTTAGTCCTACATTTAAGTTCAAACCACAAGCCTGTAGCTTTACTAGTTTCGGAGATATCATCAAAAATCATATTCACAGTCTGAAAAGTACGACGAGAAAGCACTGAGGTTTTCTATAAATTCGAAAGTTTGCATTGGAGCGAATAAGGTGTTATTACCTTTTCTTTGCAAGTCTGTTAGTCCTACATTTCAGTTCAAACGGCAAGCCTGTAGCTTTATTAGTTTCGGAGATATCATCAACAATCTTATTCACGGTCTGAAAAGTACGATGAGAAAGCACTGAGATTCTCTATAACTGCAAAAGTATGCATTGGAGCGATTAAGGTGTAATAACGTTTTCTTTGCAAGTCTGATAGTCCTACATTTCAGATCAAACCGCAAGCCTGTAGCTTTATTAGTTTCGGAGATATCATCAAAATTCGTATCCACAGTCTGAAAAGTATTTATGAGAAAGCACTGAGATTCTCTATAACTGCGAAAGTTTGCATTGGAGCGAATAAGGTGTTATTACCTTTTCTTTGCAAGTCTGTTAGTCCTACATTTCAGTTCCAACCGCAAGCCTGTAGCTTTATTAGTTTCGGAGATATCATCAACAATCGTATTCACGGTCTGAAAAGTACGATGAGAAAGCACTGAGATTCTCTATAACTGCGAAAGTATGCATTGGAGCGATTAAAGTGTAATAACGTTTTCTTTGCAAGTCTGTTAGTCCTACATTTCAGTTTAAACCGCAAGCCTGTAGCTTTGTTAGTTTCGGAGATATCATCAACAATCGTATTCACAGTCTGAAAAGTACGATGACAAAGCACTGAGATTCTCTATAACTGCGAAAGTTTGCATTGGAGCGAATAAGGTGTAATAACCTTTTCTTTGCAAGTCTGTTAGTCCTACATTTCAGTTCAAACCGCAAGCCTTTAGCTTTACTAGTTTCGGAGATATCATCAAAAATCGTATTCACAGTCTGAAAAGTACGACGAGAAAGCACTGAGGTTTTCTATAACTGCGAAAGTTTGCATTTAAGCAATTAAGGTGTAATAACCTTTTCTTTGCAATTCTGTTAGTCCTACATTTTAGTTCAAACCACAAGCCTGTAGCTTTAATAGCTTCGGAGATATATCAAAAATCGTATTCACAGTCAAAAAAGAACGATGAGAAAGCACTGAGATTCTCTATTACTGCGAAAGTTTGCATTCGAGCGATTGAGGTGTAATAACCCTTTCTTTGCAAGTCTGTAAGTACTACATTTTAGTCCAAACTGAAAGCCAGTAGCTTTATTAGTTTCGGAGATATCATCAAAAATCTTATTCGCAGTCTAAAAAGTACTATGAGAAAGCACTGAGATTCTCTATAACTGCGAAAGTTTGCATTGTAGCGATTAAGGTGTTATAACCTTTTCTTTGCAAGTCTGTTAGTCCTACATTTAAGTTCAAACCACAAGCCTGTAGCTTTACTAGTTTCGGAGATATCATCAAAAATCATATTCACAGTCTGAAAAGTACGACTAGAAAGCAATGAGGTTTTCTATAATTTCGAAAGTTTGCATTGGAGCGAATAAGGTGTTATTACCTTTTCTTTGCAAGTCTGTTAGTCTTACATTTCAGTTCAAACGGCAAGCCTGTAGCTTTATTAGTTTCGGAGATATCATCAACAATCTTATTCACGGTCTGAAAAGTACGATGAGAAAGCACTGAGATTCTCTATAACTGCGAAAGTATGCATTGGAGCGATTAAGGTGTAATAACGTTTTCTTTGCAAGTCTGTTAGTCCTACATTTCAGTTCAAACCGCAAGCCTGTAGCTTTATTAGTTTCGGAGATATTATCAAAATTCGTATCCACAGTCAAAAAAGTACGATGAGAAAGCACTGAGATTCTCTCTAACTGCGAAAGTATGCATTGGAGCGATTAAGGTGTAATAACCTTTTCTTTGCAAGTCTGTTAGTCCTACATTTTAGTTCAAACCGCAAGCCTGTAGCTTTTTTAGCTTTGGAGATATATCAAAATTCGTATTCAGATTCAAAAAAGAACGATGAGAAAGCACTGAGATTCTCAATAACTGCGTGAGTTTGCATTGGAGCGATTAAGGTGTAATAACCTTTTCTTTGCAAGTCTGTTAGTCCTACATTTTAGTTCAAACCTAAAGCTTGTAGCTTTATTAATTTCGATGATATCATCAAAAATCTTATTCGCAGTCTAAAAAGTAGGATGAGAAAGCACTGAGATTCTCTATAACTGCGAAAGTTTGCATTGTAGCGATTAAGGTGTAATAATCTTTTCTTTGCAAGTCTGTTAGTCCTACATTTTAGTTCAAATTGCAAGCCTGTAGCTTTTTAGGTTTCAAAGATATCATCAAAAATTGTATTCTTAGTCGGAAAACTACGTTGAGAAAGCACTGAGATTCTCAATAACTGCGAAAGTTTGCAATAAAGCGATTAAGGTGTAATATCCTTTTCTTTGCAAGTCTGTTAGTCCTACATTTTAGTTCAAACCACAAGCCTGTAGCTTTAATAGCTTCGGAGATATATCAAAAATCGTATTCACAGTCAAAAAAGAACGATGAGAAAGCACTGAGATTCTCTATTACTGCGAAAGTTTGCATTCGAGCGATTGAGGTGTAATAACCCTTTCTTTGCAAGTCTGTTAGTACTAAATTTTAGTTCAAACTGAAAGCCAGTAGCTTTATTAGTTTCGGAGATATCATCAAAAATCTTTTTCGCAGTCTAAAAAGTACTATGAGAAAGCACTGAGATTCTCTATAACTGCGAAAGTTTGCATTGTAGCGATTAAGGTGTTATAACCTTTTCTTTGCAAGTCTGTTAGTCCTACATTTAAGTTCAAACCACAAGCCTGTAGCTTTACTAGTTTCGGAGATATCATCAAAAATCATATTCACAGTCTGAAAAGTACGACGAGAAAGCACTGAGGTTTTCTATAAATTCGAAAGTTTGCATTGGAGCGAATAAGGTGTTATTACCTTTTCTTTGCAAGTCTGTTAGTCCTACATTTCAGTTCAAACGGCAAGCCTGTAGCTTTATTAGTTTTGGAGATATCATCAACAATCTTATTCACGGTCTGAAAAGTACGATGAGAAAGCTCTGAGATTCTCTATAACTGCAAAAGTATGCATTGGAGCGATTAAGGTGTAATAACGTTTTCTTTGCAAGTCTGATAGTCCTACATTTTAGATCAAACCGCAAGCCTGTAGCTTTATTAGTTTCGGAGATATCATCAAAATTCGTATCCACAGTCTGAAAAGTATTTATGAGAAAGCACTGAGATTCTCTATAACTGCGAAAGTTTGCATTGGAGCGAATAAGGTGTTATTACCTTTTCTTTGCAAGTCTGTTAGTCCTACATTTCAGTTCCAACCGCAAGCCTGTAGCTTTATTAGTTTCGGAGATATCATCAACAATCGTATTCACGGTCTGAAAAGTACGATGAGAAAGCACTGAGATTCTCTATAACTGCGAAAGTATGCATTGTAGCGATTAAAGTGTAATAACGTTTTCTTTGCGAGTCTGTTGGTCCTACATTTCAGTTTAAACCGCAAGCCTGTAGCTTTGTTAGTTTCGGAGATATCATCAACAATCGTATTCACAGTCTGAAAAGTACGATGACAAAGCACTGAGATTCTCTATAACTGCGAAAGTTTGCATTGGAGCGAATAAGGTGTAATAACCTTTTCTTTGCAAGTCTGTTAGTCCTACATTTCAGTTCAAACCGCAAGCCTTTAGCTTTACTAGTTTCGGAGATATCATCAAAAATCGTATTCACAGTCTGAAAAGTACGACGAGAAAGCACTGAGGTTTTCTATAACTGCGAAAGTTTGCATTGGAGCGATTAAGGTGTAATAACCTTTTCTTTGCAAGTCTGTTAGTCCTACATTTTAGTTCAAACCACAAGCCTGTAGCTTTAATAGCTTCGGAGATATATCAAAAATCGTATTCACAGTCAAAAAAGAACGATGAGAAAGCACTGAGATTCTCTATTACTGCGAAAGTTTGCATTCGAGCGATTGAGGTGTAATAACCCTTTCTTTGCAAGTCTGTTAGTACTACATTTTAGTTCAAACTGAAAGCCAGTAGCTTTATTAGTTTCGGAGATATCATCAAAAATCTTATTCGCAGTCTAAAAAGTACTATGAGAAAGCACTGAGATTCTCTATAACTGCGAAAGTTTGCATTGTAGCGATTAAGGTGTTATAACCTTTTCTTTGCAAGTCTGTTAGTCCTACATTTAAGTTCAAACCACAAGCCTGTAGCTTTACTAGTTTCGGAGATATCATCAAAAATCATATTCACAGTCTGAAAAGTACGACTAGAAAGCACTGAGGTTTTCTATAACTTCGAAAGTTTGCATTGGAGCGAATAAGGTGTTATTACCTTTTCTTTGCAAGTCTGTTAGTCCTACATTTCAGTTCAAACGGCAAGCCTGTAGCTTTATTAGTTTCGGAGATATCATCAACAATCTTATTCACGGTCTGAAAAGTACGATGAGAAAGCACTGAGATTCTCTATAACTGCGAAAGTATGCATTGGAGCGATTAAGGTGTAATAACGTTTTCTTTGCAAGTCTGTTAGTCCTTCATTTCAGTTCAAACCGCAAGCCTGTAGCTTTATTAGTTTCGGAGATATTATCAAAATTCGTATCCACAGTCAAAAAAGTACGATGAGAAAGCACTGAGATTCTCTATAACTGCGAAAGTTTGCATTGGAGCGAATAAGGTGTAATAACCTTTTCTTTGCAAGTCTGTTAGTCCTACACTTCAGTTCAAACCGCAAGCCAGTAGCTTTATTAGTTTCGGAGATATCATCAACAATCGTATTCACGGTCTGAAAAGTACGATGAGAAAGCACTGAGATTCTCTCTAACTGCGAAAGTATGCATTGGAGCGATTAAGGTGTAATAACCTTTTCTTTGCAAGTCTGTTAGTCCTACATTTTAGTTCAAACCGCAAGCCTGTAGCTTTTTTAGCTTCGGAGATATATCAAAATTCGTATTCAGAGTCAAAAAAGAACGATGAGAAAGCACTGAGATTCTCAATAACTGCGTGAGTTTGCATTGGAGCGATTAAGGTGTAATAACCTTTTCTTTGCAAGTCTGTTAGTCCTACATTTTAGTTCAAACCTAAAGCTTGTAGCTTTATTAATTTCGATGATATCATCAAAAATCTTATTCGCAGTCTAAAAAGTAGGATGAGAAAGCACTGAGATTCTCTATAACTGCGAAAGTTTGCATTGTAGCGATTAAGGTGTAATAATCTTTTCTTTGCAAGTCTGTTAGTCCTACATTTTAGTTCAAACTGCAAGCCTGTAGCTTTTTAAGTTTCAAAGATATCATCAAAAATTGTATTCTTAGTCTGAAAACTACGTTGAGAAAGCACTGAGATTCTCAATAATTGCGAAAGTTTGCAATGAAGCGATTAAGGTGTAATATCCTTTTCTTTGCAAGTCTGTTAGTCCTACATTTTAGTTCAAACCACAAGCCTGTAGCTTTAATAGCTTCGGAGATATATCAAAAATCTTATTCACAGTCAAAATAGAACGATGAGAAAGCACTGAGATTCTCTATTACTGCGAAAGTTTGCATTCGAGCGATTAAGGTGTAATAACCCTTTCTTTGCAAGTCTGTTAGTACTACATTTTAGTTCAAACTGAAAGCCAGTAGCTTTATTAGTTTCGGAGATATCATCAAAAATCTTATTCGCAGTCTAAAAAGTACTATGAGAAAGCACTGAGATTCTCTATAACTGCGAAAGTTTGCATTGTAGCGATTAAGGTGTTATAACCTTTTCTTTGCAAGTCTGTTAGTCCTACATTTAAGTTCAAACCACAAGCCTGTATCTTTACTAGTTTCGGAGATATCATCAAAAATCATATTCACAGTCTGAAAAGTACGACGAGAAAGCACTGAGGTTTTCTATAAATTCGAAAGTTCGCATTGGAGCGAATAAGGTGTTATTACCTTTTCTTTGCAAGTCTGTTAGTCCTACATTTCAGTTCAAACGGCAAGCCTGTAGCTTTATTAGTTTCGGAGATATCATCAACAATCTTATTCACGGTCTGAAAAGTACGATGAGAAAGCAATGAGATTCTCTATAACTGCGAAAGTATGCATTGGAGCGAATAAGGTGTAATAACCTTTTCTTTGCAAGTCTGTTAGTCCTACACTTCAGTTCAAACCGCAAGCCAGTAGCTTTATTAGTTTCGGAGATATTATCAAAATTCGTATCCACAGTCAAAAAAGTACGATGAGAAAGCACTGAGATTCTCTATAACTGCGAAAGTATGCATTGGAGCGATTAAGGTGTAATAACCTTTTCTTTGCAAGTCTGTTAGTCTTACATTTTATTTCAAACCGCAAACCTGTAGCTTTTTTGGTTTCAGAGATATCATCAAAAATAATATTTGCAGTCTAAAAAGTACGATGAGAAAGCACTGAGATTCTCTATAAGTGCGAAAGTTTGCATTGTAGCGATTAAGATGTAATAACCTTTTCTTTGCAAGTCTGTTAGTCCTACATTTAAGTTCAAACCGCAAGCCTGTAGCTTTATTAGTTTTGGAGATATCATCAACAATCGTATTCACGGTCTGAAAAGTACGATGAGAATGCACTGAGATTCTCTATAACTGCGTGAGTTTGCATTGGAGCGATTAAGGTGTAAAAACCTTTTCTTTGCAAGTCTGTTAGTACTACATTTTAGTTCAAAGCGAAAGCCAGTAGCTTTATTAGTTTCGGAGATATCATCAAAAATCTTATTCGCAGTCTACAAAGTACTATGAGAAAGCACTGAGATTCTGTATAACTGCGAAAGATTGCATTGTAGCGATTAAGGTGTTATAACCTTTTCATTGCAAGTCTGTTAGTCCTACATTTAAGTTCAAACCACAAGCCTGTAGCTTTACTAGTTTCGGAGATATCATCAAAAATCATATTCACAGTCTGAAAAGTACGACGAGAAAGCACTGAGGTTTTCTATAACTGAGAAAGTTTGCATTGGAGCGAATAAGGTGTTATTACCTTTTCTTTGCAAGTCTGTTAGTCCTACATTTCAGTTCAAACCACAAGCCTGTAGCTTTATTAGTTTCGGAGATATCATCAATAATCGTATTCACGGTCTGAAAAGTACGATGAGAAAGCACTGAGATTCTCTATAACTGCGAAAGTATGCATTGGAGCGATTAAGGTGCAATAACCTTTTCTTTGCAAGTCTGTTAGTCCTACATTTTAGTTTAAACCGCAAGCCTGTAGCTTTATTAGCTTCGGATTTATCATCAACAATCGTATTCACAGTCTGAAAAGTACTGACAAAGCACTGACATTCTCTATAACTGCGAAAGTTTGCATTGGAGCCATTAAGGTGTAATAACATTTTCTTTGCAAGTCTGTTAGTGCTACATTTAAGTCCAATTCGCAAGGCTGTAGCTTTACTAGTTTCAGAGTTATCTTCAAAAATCGTATTCACAGTCTGAAAAGTACGACGAAAAACCACTGAGGTTTTCTATAACTGCGAAAGTATGCATTCGAGCGATTAAGGTGTAATAACCTTTTGTTTGCAAGGCTTTTAGTCCTACATTTCAGTTCAAACCGCATGCTTGTAGCTTTATTAGTTTCAAAGATATCATCAAAAATCGAATTCTTAGTCTGAAAACTACGTTGAAAAAGCACTGAGAATCTCAATAACTGCAAAAGTTTGCAATGAAGCGATTAAGGTGTAATAACCTTTTCTTTGCAAGTCTGTAGGTCCTACATTTTAGTTCAAACCGCAAACCTGTAGCTTTTTTAGCTTCGGAGATATCATCAAAAATCGTATTCACAGTCTGAAAAGTATGATGAGAAAGCACTGAGAATCTCTATAACCGCGAAAGTTTGCATTGGAGCGATTAAGGTGTAATAACCTTTTCTTTGCAAGTCTGTTAGTCCTACATTTTAGTTCAAACCGCAAGCCTGTAGCTTTATTAGTTTTGGAGATATCATCAACAATCGTATTCACGGTCTGAAAAGTACGATGAGAAAGCACTGAGATTCTCTATAACTGCGAAAGTATGCATTGGAGCGATTAAGGTGTAATAACCTTTTCTTTGCAAGTCTGTTAGTACTACATTTAAGTTTAAACCGAAAGCCAGTAGCTTTATTAGTTTCGGAGATATCATCAAAAATCTTATTCGCAGTCTAAAAAGTACTATGAGAAAGCACTGAGATTCTCTATAACTGCGAAAGTTTGCATTGTAGCGTTTAAGGTGTTATAACCTTTTCTTTGCAAGTCTGTTAGTCCTACATTTAAGTTCAAACCACAAGCCTGTAGCTTTACTAGTTTCGGTGATATCATCAAAAATCATATTCACAGTCTGAAAAGTACGACGAGAAAGCACTGAGGTTTTCTATAACTTCGAAAGTTTGCATTGGAGCGAATAAGGTGTTATTACCTTTTCTTTGCAAGTCTGTTAGTCCTACATTTCAGTTCAAACGGCAAGCCTGTAGCTTTATTAGTTTCGGAGATATCATCAACAATCTTATTCACGGTCTGAAAAGTACGATGAGAAAGCACTGAGATTCTCTATAACTGCGGAAGTATGCATTGGAGCGATTAAGGTGTAATAACGTTTTCTTTGCAAGTCTGATAGTCCTACATTTCAGTTCAAACCGCAAGCCTGTAGCTTTATTAGTTTCGGAGATATCATCAAAATTCGTATTCACGGTCTGAAAAGTACGATGAGAAAGCACTGAGATTCTCTATAACTGCGAAAGTATGCATTGGAGCGATTAAGGTGTAATAACCTTTTCTTTGCAAGTCTGTTAGTACTACATTTTAGTTTAAACCGCAAGCCTGTAGCTTTTTTAGTTTTGGAGATATCATCAACAATCGTATTCACGGTCTGAAAAGTACGATGAGAAAGCACTGAGATTCTCTATAACTGCGAAAGTATGCATTGGAGCGATTAAGGTGTAATAACCTTTTCTTTGCAAGTCTGTTAGTACTACATTTAAGTTTAAACCGAAAGCCAGTAGCTTTATTAGTTTCGGAGATATCATCAAAAATCTTATTCGCAGTCTAAAAAGTACTATGAGAAAGCACTGAGATTCTCTATAACTGCGAAAGTTTGCATTGTAGCGTTTAAGGTGTTATAACCTTTTCTTTGCAAGTCTGTTAGTCCTACATTTAAGTTCAAACCACAAGCCTGTAGCTTTACTAGTTTCGGTGATATCATCAAAAATCATATTCACAGTCTGAAAAGTACGACGAGAAAGCACTGAGGTTTTCTATAACTTCGAAAGTTTGCATTGGAGCGAATAAGGTGTTATTACCTTTTCTTTGCAAGTCTGTTAGTCCTACATTTCAGTTCAAACGGCAAGCCTGTAGCTTTATTAGTTTCGGAGATATCATCAACAATCTTATTCACGGTCTGAAAAGTACGATGAGAAAGCACTGAGATTCTCTATAACTGCGGAAGTATGCATTGGAGCGATTAAGGTGTAATAACGTTTTCTTTGCAAGTCTGATAGTCCTACATTTCAGTTCAAACCGCAAGCCTGTAGCTTTATTAGTTTCGGAGATATCATCAAAATTCGTATTCACGGTCTGAAAAGTACGATGAGAAAGCACTGAGATTCTCTATAACTGCGAAAGTATGCATTGGAGCGATTAAGGTGTAATAACCTTTTCTTTGCAAGTCTGTTAGTCCTACATTTTAGTTCAAACCACAAGCCTGTAGCTTTAATAGCTTCGGAGATATATCAAAAATCGTATTCACAGTCAAAAAAGAACGATGAGAAAGCACTGAGATTCTCTATTACTGCGAAAGTTTGCATTCGAGCGATTGAGGTGTAATAACCCTTTCTTTGCAAGTCTGTTAGTACTACATTTTAGTTCAAACTGAAAGCCAGTAGCTTTATTAGTTTCGGAGATATCATCAAAAATCTTATTCGCAGTCTAAAAAGTACTATGAGAAAGCACTGAGATTCTCTATAACTGCGAAAGTTTGCATTGTAGCGATTAAGGTGTTATAACCTTTTCTTTGCAAGTCTGTTAGTCCTACATTTAAGTTCAAACCACAAGCCTGTAGCTTTACTAGTTTCGGAGATATCATCAAAAATCATATTCACAGTCTGAAAAGTACGACTAGAAAGCACTGAGGTTTTCTATAACTTCGAAAGTTTGCATTGGAGCGAATAAGGTGTTATTACCTTTTCTTTGCAAGTCTGTTAGTCCTACATTTCAGTTCAAACGGCAAGCCTGTAGCTTTATTAGTTTCGGAGATATCATCAACAATCTTATTCACGGTCTGAAAAGTACGATGAGAAAGCACTGAGATTCTCTATAACTGCGAAAGTATGCATTGGAGCGATTAAGGTGTAATAACGTTTTCTTTGCAAGTCTGTTAGTCCTTCATTTCAGTTCAAACCGCAAGCCTGTAGCTTTATTAGTTTCGGAGATATTATCAAAATTCGTATCCACAGTCAAAAAAGTACGATGAGAAAGCACTGAGATTCTCTATAACTGCGAAAGTTTGCATTGGAGCGAATAAGGTGTAATAACCTTTTCTTTGCAAGTCTGTTAGTCCTACACTTCAGTTCAAACCGCAAGCCAGTAGCTTTATTAGTTTCGGAGATATCATCAACAATCGTATTCACGGTCTGAAAAGTACGATGAGAAAGCACTGAGATTCTCTCTAACTGCGAAAGTATGCATTGGAGCGATTAAGGTGTAATAACCTTTTCTTTGCAAGTCTGTTAGTCCTACATTTTAGTTCAAACCGCAAGCCTGTAGCTTTTTTAGCTTCGGAGATATATCAAAATTCGTATTCAGAGTCAAAAAAGAACGATGAGAAAGCACTGAGATTCTCAATAACTGCGTGAGTTTGCATTGGAGCGATTAAGGTGTAATAACCTTTTCTTTGCAAGTCTGTTAGTCCTACATTTTAGTTCAAACCTAAAGCTTGTAGCTTTATTAATTTCGATGATATCATCAAAAATCTTATTCGCAGTCTAAAAAGTAGGATGAGAAAGCACTGAGATTCTCTATAACTGCGAAAGTTTGCATTGTAGCGATTAAGGTGTAATAATCTTTTCTTTGCAAGTCTGTTAGTCCTACATTTTAGTTCAAACTGCAAGCCTGTAGCTTTTTAAGTTTCAAAGATATCATCAAAAATTGTATTCTTAGTCTGAAAACTACGTTGAGAAAGCACTGAGATTCTCAATAATTGCGAAAGTTTGCAATGAAGCGATTAAGGTGTAATATCCTTTTCTTTGCAAGTCTGTTAGTCCTACATTTTAGTTCAAACCACAAGCCTGTAGCTTTAATAGCTTCGGAGATATATCAAAAATCTTATTCACAGTCAAAATAGAACGATGAGAAAGCACTGAGATTCTCTATTACTGCGAAAGTTTGCATTCGAGCGATTAAGGTGTAATAACCCTTTCTTTGCAAGTCTGTTAGTACTACATTTTAGTTCAAACTGAAAGCCAGTAGCTTTATTAGTTTCGGAGATATCATCAAAAATCTTATTCGCAGTCTAAAAAGTACTATGAGAAAGCACTGAGATTCTCTATAACTGCGAAAGTTTGCATTGTAGCGATTAAGGTGTTATAACCTTTTCTTTGCAAGTCTGTTAGTCCTACATTTAAGTTCAAACCACAAGCCTGTATCTTTACTAGTTTCGGAGATATCATCAAAAATCATATTCACAGTCTGAAAAGTACGACGAGAAAGCACTGAGGTTTTCTATAAATTCGAAAGTTCGCATTGGAGCGAATAAGGTGTTATTACCTTTTCTTTGCAAGTCTGTTAGTCCTACATTTCAGTTCAAACGGCAAGCCTGTAGCTTTATTAGTTTCGGAGATATCATCAACAATCTTATTCACGGTCTGAAAAGTACGATGAGAAAGCAATGAGATTCTCTATAACTGCGAAAGTATGCATTGGAGCGAATAAGGTGTAATAACCTTTTCTTTGCAAGTCTGTTAGTCCTACACTTCAGTTCAAACCGCAAGCCAGTAGCTTTATTAGTTTCGGAGATATTATCAAAATTCGTATCCACAGTCAAAAAAGTACGATGAGAAAGCACTGAGATTCTCTATAACTGCGAAAGTATGCATTGGAGCGATTAAGGTGTAATAACCTTTTCTTTGCAAGTCTGTTAGTCTTACATTTTATTTCAAACCGCAAACCTGTAGCTTTTTTGGTTTCAGAGATATCATCAAAAATAATATTTGCAGTCTAAAAAGTACGATGAGAAAGCACTGAGATTCTCTATAAGTGCGAAAGTTTGCATTGTAGCGATTAAGATGTAATAACCTTTTCTTTGCAAGTCTGTTAGTCCTACATTTAAGTTCAAACCGCAAGCCTGTAGCTTTATTAGTTTTGGAGATATCATCAACAATCGTATTCACGGTCTGAAAAGTACGATGAGAATGCACTGAGATTCTCTATAACTGCGTGAGTTTGCATTGGAGCGATTAAGGTGTAAAAACCTTTTCTTTGCAAGTCTGTTAGTACTACATTTTAGTTCAAAGCGAAAGCCAGTAGCTTTATTAGTTTCGGAGATATCATCAAAAATCTTATTCGCAGTCTACAAAGTACTATGAGAAAGCACTGAGATTCTGTATAACTGCGAAAGATTGCATTGTAGCGATTAAGGTGTTATAACCTTTTCATTGCAAGTCTGTTAGTCCTACATTTAAGTTCAAACCACAAGCCTGTAGCTTTACTAGTTTCGGAGATATCATCAAAAATCATATTCACAGTCTGAAAAGTACGACGAGAAAGCACTGAGGTTTTCTATAACTGAGAAAGTTTGCATTGGAGCGAATAAGGTGTTATTACCTTTTCTTTGCAAGTCTGTTAGTCCTACATTTCAGTTCAAACCACAAGCCTGTAGCTTTATTAGTTTCGGAGATATCATCAATAATCGTATTCACGGTCTGAAAAGTACGATGAGAAAGCACTGAGATTCTCTATAACTGCGAAAGTATGCATTGGAGCGATTAAGGTGCAATAACCTTTTCTTTGCAAGTCTGTTAGTCCTACATTTTAGTTTAAACCGCAAGCCTGTAGCTTTATTAGCTTCGGATTTATCATCAACAATCGTATTCACAGTCTGAAAAGTACTGACAAAGCACTGACATTCTCTATAACTGCGAAAGTTTGCATTGGAGCCATTAAGGTGTAATAACATTTTCTTTGCAAGTCTGTTAGTGCTACATTTAAGTCCAATTCGCAAGGCTGTAGCTTTACTAGTTTCAGAGTTATCTTCAAAAATCGTATTCACAGTCTGAAAAGTACGACGAAAAACCACTGAGGTTTTCTATAACTGCGAAAGTATGCATTCGAGCGATTAAGGTGTAATAACCTTTTGTTTGCAAGGCTTTTAGTCCTACATTTCAGTTCAAACCGCATGCTTGTAGCTTTATTAGTTTCAAAGATATCATCAAAAATCGAATTCTTAGTCTGAAAACTACGTTGAAAAAGCACTGAGAATCTCAATAACTGCAAAAGTTTGCAATGAAGCGATTAAGGTGTAATAACCTTTTCTTTGCAAGTCTGTAGGTCCTACATTTTAGTTCAAACCGCAAACCTGTAGCTTTTTTAGCTTCGGAGATATCATCAAAAATCGTATTCACAGTCTGAAAAGTATGATGAGAAAGCACTGAGAATCTCTATAACCGCGAAAGTTTGCATTGGAGCGATTAAGGTGTAATAACCTTTTCTTTGCAAGTCTGTTAGTCCTACATTTTAGTTCAAACCGCAAGCCTGTAGCTTTATTAGTTTTGGAGATATCATCAACAATCGTATTCACGGTCTGAAAAGTACGATGAGAAAGCACTGAGATTCTCTATAACTGCGAAAGTATGCATTGGAGCGATTAAGGTGTAATAACCTTTTCTTTGCAAGTCTGTTAGTACTACATTTAAGTTTAAACCGAAAGCCAGTAGCTTTATTAGTTTCGGAGATATCATCAAAAATCTTATTCGCAGTCTAAAAAGTACTATGAGAAAGCACTGAGATTCTCTATAACTGCGAAAGTTTGCATTGTAGCGTTTAAGGTGTTATAACCTTTTCTTTGCAAGTCTGTTAGTCCTACATTTAAGTTCAAACCACAAGCCTGTAGCTTTACTAGTTTCGGTGATATCATCAAAAATCATATTCACAGTCTGAAAAGTACGACGAGAAAGCACTGAGGTTTTCTATAACTTCGAAAGTTTGCATTGGAGCGAATAAGGTGTTATTACCTTTTCTTTGCAAGTCTGTTAGTCCTACATTTCAGTTCAAACGGCAAGCCTGTAGCTTTATTAGTTTCGGAGATATCATCAACAATCTTATTCACGGTCTGAAAAGTACGATGAGAAAGCACTGAGATTCTCTATAACTGCGGAAGTATGCATTGGAGCGATTAAGGTGTAATAACGTTTTCTTTGCAAGTCTGATAGTCCTACATTTCAGTTCAAACCGCAAGCCTGTAGCTTTATTAGTTTCGGAGATATCATCAAAATTCGTATTCACGGTCTGAAAAGTACGATGAGAAAGCACTGAGATTCTCTATAACTGCGAAAGTATGCATTGGAGCGATTAAGGTGTAATAACCTTTTCTTTGCAAGTCTGTTAGTACTACATTTTAGTTTAAACCGCAAGCCTGTAGCTTTTTTAGTTTTGGAGATATCATCAACAATCGTATTCACGGTCTGAAAAGTACGATGAGAAAGCACTGAGATTCTCTATAACTGCGAAAGTATGCATTGGAGCGATTAAGGTGTAATAACCTTTTCTTTGCAAGTCTGTTAGTACTACATTTAAGTTTAAACCGAAAGCCAGTAGCTTTATTAGTTTCGGAGATATCATCAAAAATCTTATTCGCAGTCTAAAAAGTACTATGAGAAAGCACTGAGATTCTCTATAACTGCGAAAGTTTGCATTGTAGCGTTTAAGGTGTTATAACCTTTTCTTTGCAAGTCTGTTAGTCCTACATTTAAGTTCAAACCACAAGCCTGTAGCTTTACTAGTTTCGGTGATATCATCAAAAATCATATTCACAGTCTGAAAAGTACGACGAGAAAGCACTGAGGTTTTCTATAACTTCGAAAGTTTGCATTGGAGCGAATAAGGTGTTATTACCTTTTCTTTGCAAGTCTGTTAGTCCTACATTTCAGTTCAAACGGCAAGCCTGTAGCTTTATTAGTTTCGGAGATATCATCAACAATCTTATTCACGGTCTGAAAAGTACGATGAGAAAGCACTGAGATTCTCTATAACTGCGGAAGTATGCATTGGAGCGATTAAGGTGTAATAACGTTTTCTTTGCAAGTCTGATAGTCCTACATTTCAGTTCAAACCGCAAGCCTGTAGCTTTATTAGTTTCGGAGATATCATCAAAATTCGTATTCACGGTCTGAAAAGTACGATGAGAAAGCACTGAGATTCTCTATAACTGCGAAAGTATGCATTGGAGCGATTAAGGTGTAATAACCTTTTCTTTGCAAGTCTGTTAGTACTACATTTTAGTTTAAACCGAAAGCCAGTAGCTTTATTAGTTTCGGAGATATCATCAAAAATCTTATTCGCAGTCTAAAAAGTACTATGAGAAAGCACTGAGATTCTCTATAACTGCGAAAGTTTGCATTGTAGCGTTTAAGGTGTTATAACCTTTTCTTTGCAAGTCTGTTAGTCCTACATTTAAGTTCAAACCACAAGCCTGTAGCTTTACTAGTTTCGGTGATATCATCAAAAATCATATTCACAGTCTGAAAAGTACGACGAGAAAGCACTGAGGTTTTCTATAACTTCGAAAGTTTGCATTGGAGCGAATAAGGTGTTATTACCTTTTCTTTGCAAGTCTGTTAGTCCTACATTTCAGTTCAAACGGCAAGCCTGTAGCTTTATTAGTTTCGGAGATATTATCAACAATCTTATTCACGGTCTGAAAAGTACGATGAGAAAGCACTGAGATTCTCTATAACTGCGAAAGTATGCATTGGAGCGATTAAGGTGTAATAACGTTTTCTTTGCAAGTCTGATAGTCCTACATTTCAGTTCAAACCGCAAGCCTGTAGCTTTATTAGTTTCGGAGATATCATCAAAATTCGTATCCACAGTCTGAAAAGTACTATGAGAAAGCACTGAGATTCTCTATAACTGCGAAAGTTTGCATTGGAGCGAATCAGGTGTTATTACCTTTTCTTTGCAAGTCTGTTAGTCCTACATTTCAGTTCAAACCGCAAGCCTGTAGCTTTATTAGTTTCGGAGATATCATCAACAATCGTATTCACGGTCTGAAAAGTACGATGAGAAAGCACTGAGATTCTCTATAACTGCGAAAGTATGCATTAGAGCGATTAAGGTGTAATAACGTTTTCTTTGCAAGTCTGTTAGTCCTACATTTCAGTTCAAACCGCAAGCCTGTAGCTTTGTTAGTTTCGGAGATATCATCAACAATCGTATTCACAGTCTGAAAAGTACGATGACAAAGCACTGAGATTCTCTATAACTGCGAAAGTTTGCATTGGAGCGAATAAGGTGTAATAACCTTTTCTTTGCAAGTCTGTTAGTCCTACATTTCAGTTCAAACCGCAAGCCTTTAGCTTTACTAGTTTCGGAGATATCATCAAAAATCGTATTCACAGTCTGAAAAGTACGACGAGAAAGCACTGAGGTTTTCTATAACTGCGAAAGTTTGCATTGGAGCGATTAAGGTGTAATAACCTTTTCTTTGCAAGTCTGTTAGTCCTACATTTCAGTTCAAACCGCATGCCTGTAGCTTTATTAGTTTCAAAGGTATCATCAAAAATCGTATTCCTAGTCTGAAAATTACGTTGAGAAAGCACTGAGATTCTCTATAACTGCGAAAGTTTGCATTGGAGCCATTAAGGTGTAATAACCTTTTCTTTGCAAGTCTGTTAGTCCTACATTTTAGTTCAAACCGCAAGCCTGTAGCTTTTTTAGCTTCGGAGATATATCAAAATTCGTATTCAGAGTCAAAAAAGAACGATGAGAAAGCACTGAGATTCTCAATAACTGCGTGAGTTTGCATTGGAGCGATTAAGGTGAAATAACCTTTTCTTTGCAAGTCTGTTAGTCCTACATTTTAGTTCAAACCTAAAGCTTGTAGCTTTATTAATTTCGATGATATCATCAAAAATCTTATTCGCAGTCTAAAAAGTACGATGAGAAAGCACTGAGATTCTCTATAACTGCGAAAGTTTGCATTGTAGCGATTAAGGTGTAATAATCTTTTCTTTGCAAGTCTGTTAGTCCTACATTTTAGTTCAAACTGCAAGCCTGTAGCTTTTTAAGTTTCAAAGATATCATCAAAAATTGTATTCTTAGTCTGAAAACTACGTTGAGAAAGCACTGAGATTCTCAATAACTGCGAAAGTTTGCAATGAAGCGATTAAGGTGTAATATCCTTTTCTTTGCAAGTCTTGTAGTCCTACATTTTAGTTCAAACCACAAGCCTGTAGCTTTAATAGCTTCGGAGATAAATCAAAAATCGTATTCACAGTCAATAAAGAACGATGAGAAAGCACTGAGAATCTCTATTACTGCGAAAGTTTGCATTCGAGCGATTGAGGTGTAATAACCCTTTCTTTGCAAGTCTGTTAGTACTACATTTTAGTTCAAACTGAAAGCCAGTAGCTTTATTAGTTTCGGAGATATCATCAAAAATCTTATTCGCAGTCTAAAAAGTACACTCAAAAAATAAGTCGTTATTGGAACTGCTTTGTAATTACTCCAACTCCTAGTTGTAGTTATCTAAGGGATAAGTGTTATTGTAGTTACAACAACTTCAGCTTGTAGTTATCGAGTTTTAACTCCTATGTAGTTGTAGTAACTACAGTTATGGTTGTTGTAACAGCTAGATAGCGTTACGGTGACCATACTTATAGTTAATGCAACTACAAATTGTGTTATTGTAACTATAAACAGTAGTTAAATTAACTCTTTTAGATAATTAGTAGCAGCTTGAAATTTAAATATATTACATAAAAATATTAAACTGAAAAAAAAATCACATATTTAAATTTGCATACTTTTATTGTTTCTGTAAATAAATTTTACATTTTAGCAATACAGAGGCACATATTAAAAATAATACAATTAATTTTAAGGTCAATATCTTTAATTCGTTTTTATTTAAAACTTTTTTTCTTTCTTCTTTCCTTTTTTTTTCTAAACTTTTATTTTATATATTTTTTAACTGAATTCGTACTTCGGTATTTTTTTATATATATTTACAACATTTAAATGCAGTGTTAAAAGTTAAATTTTTACATCCTTGATTTACATCGATAAATTTTAAACAAGCTTTATTAAACGTAAATTAATAAGACAAATTTTATAATTATTATTATTATTATATTGTAAAAGTGTTTCGTACTAATATATATAAATTTTAAAATTGTCGCAAAAATAATTTATACAAAACCTCGAGGAACAATATATTTACATTCCTTACTATATGTTCTTACATAACCAGGATCTTTAGAGAATTTTAAATCAGCGTACTGCAGTAAAAATAATGGTTCTAAACTGTACTTTATTTCATAGGCATGAATGTGTTCATACCAACCAAAATTTATGAGTTTTTGGCAAATAAAAAATACATCACCATTTTCACTGAGACACACAAATTTTATTTCACTAAAATCAGGACATAAAAATTCGTCAGTGCCACTTATAATACATAAACTAGGTTGGTATAATATTCCGTTAATTTTTACCCAACTTACTAAATGTAAAGAGTTTTGTCCTTCAATTAGAGCATACGGAAAATTTGGCGTACTTTTTGTAATTAAAGTACTCGCACTATTTTCAATTACGCCTGATACAAAGCCTTGATTACTTAGTATCTTATTACTTAATTTTAATTGCTGTTTTATTGATAGGGTAAGAGGTGTATTTTTTCTGCACCTTGTCAAATTTGCAGCATTTTTGCTCTCTTTGTGTTTGCCTTCAAAACGCATGCACCAAATATTAATTGGGGGTCCAATTAATGGAATAATGTCTGGATAATGACATAAAAAGTGAAATTTTGGTTTTAAATGATCATTGAATACAGCTTGATATTTGACATTAAATTCATTTATAAGCTCTCGTAACAAATCAATGTAATCTTGCGTAAAGAATCGTAACATTAGGATGTTTAAAATTTTTCTTATACATAAATACACGTCCCATACTTCGTTATCTTCAGGCACAAGATCACCTACTATGAAACCAAAATAACGCACAAAAAATATCATTTCTGACGCTGTTATACCCAAGTTATGATTTTTTAACTTTGTATCCACTATAGCTGATATTTTATTACCTTTTTCTGTAGGACCGTAATCAAATGCCTGTAATCTAGAGTTTAGAGTAGCTAAGCTAAAACATTCAGCATCAATTAAATATAAAATTATATTTGACAATGAATATCTGCAAACACCTTCATAAAAATCATGCATAAGGTCGACTGCTTTATTGTCCACTACATGAAACGATGGAATCCTATTAAATACGCAAGACTCTTTTATGCCATTCAATTTATAATTTTGTGTTGCAACGTCAATTTCATAACTTTCAATTGTTCTAACTAATGATAAATCACTGCGATTCATTTTTCTCATCTGCGCTTTAGATGCTTTACATATCCTGCAACAATAATTAGCAGAAAATGATGAAACGAAACCAAATATCTGATTCAATCCTAAATTATCACCAATAAAAATGGCAACACTGAAATATATTTGTTTTCTTTCTCCATTTTCATCAAGTATAGATATGCCTTCTGTTTCTAAAAACATAAGTTCATTAATAAGAGGTGCAAAAACATCTCTATTACAATATTTATCTCTGTCACTAGCTTTATAAAATAGTGCAAGAAATAAATTGTCTAGTTTAGATTGTAATTCTTGTGGAATACATGGTATTGTGTAGTAAACAGCACTCATTTTAGATTTATGTGAACCCAAACAATTATTGACTTCAAAATCATCAAAATATAATAATAAAGGAAGTACAAATTTATTTGGAAACAAAAGAATTTTTTTTTCCATGTTGCACATTGTATGATATTTTCAATTGTATTTGACTCCTCATTGAAATAATATATTTGTTTTTTTATTATTTCAAATGAACCAGGTAAAGAGAGAATATTATGCAATGTCTTTCGCAATGCTATAAACTGACCAGTAGCAGGTATACTGGTCATAATGACATTTCCATCAACAGTTTTTGGTCCTAGTTCATTACCAATTACATATTGAGTAGGTGCAGTGTAAAAATCATTATCAGATAAATATTTAAAACGCAAATACTCAGTTGACAAATTTTTAAATGGATCTGAACATATATCAAAAAGTTCTGATATCTCTGTTATATCACTTTCACTGACTGCACTCTTTTTTAACATACACATTACTTTTTCTTTCAGTATAGGCAAAAAACCATTATTAAATAGGGTGTCCGTACCATCAATTACTTCCTGTACAGTTTTTCGATTAATAGTTTCTGAAGCATAAAGCTTTGACAAGAATGAAGCTACACATTTTTCTATTAAATTTGAAATTTCTATATTATTTAAATTAGTTTCAATATCAGTGTTACTACTGTTACTGTCAGTATCATTAATTTCTTCAATTATTAATTCTTCCTCAATTTGATAAGATTGTAAGCTAACTGAATTTTTATTTACAGCATCTTTATGCTCTTTTTTAAGATGTTTACCAAATGAGTTTGTAGTTAAAAAGTTACGCAAACAGCCGTCTTGCTTGCATACAATTTTTGTGTTATACGGATTTAAACCATGCCTTCGATTAAAATGTAAGAATAATTTAGCTGTAGTAGAAAATAAAAGCTCACATACAAAACAAATCAACATTTTTTTTTTTTTATTAACAACTATTCAAAAGAGTATATCGTTAGATAATAATTTAGTTATTTTATTTTCACTTTAAATTGTAGCAAAATAAAAATTATATAAACACTGCAAATTATACCAAAAAAAAATGTTTAAATAGTGTATACATAAAACTGACTTTTATTTAATACTGTTAAAATAAATATAGGAAAACTTGTTAGTGTTTTACGATCTATTTTATAAATTTAAAAAAAAATATTTAAATTAATTTCAAAAAATTATACTTCTGCGCAATTTAAGCTTTATTTATGTTTAAAAGTAAAGAAAAAATTAGAATTTATTTTAATAAAAAATTGAAAAAAAAAGATCAAATTTAAGAAATTAATATATATTATACTGACATTTTTTAATATAGAAACTAATCATCTTTTACTTACTATTTGTTAAATGGTTTACTAAGTAGCCATATACCAAGAAGAAAAAGCTTGTCACTTACTTTAAGGTACGCATCAACTCACATAGTTTATCAACCTCAGGAACACTCTCATCGTATTTGGTACTCATTTTGTAAACGTATTTTTGCAGAAAATACCAAAAACGATCACTTTCACATGGATATTTCAAGTTTAAAGCAAAGATGCACTTATAGCAAATATCAACTGCTTGAATTATTGACTTGACATTGTATATAATAGTGGGGCACACATACACGGTGAAAGATTTTAGTTCATGCACACTGGGACCTATAGCAATAATGAAAGGTTGAACTTTAAGGGACATCATTTCCATCTTCATTCTCTTGTTTCTTATAGTTTCCTCCACCTCCTCAGCTTTCTGTAACAAAAAAAAAAAAAAAAAAAAGTAAATAACAAGATAAAAATAGTGTATAACTAAATCGATAATAAATAATTACATTTTTTTACAATAAAAATATTTGTTAATTTAATAATTTATAAAAATCGCAACATTGTTTAAAAGCTTATAACTACACATATAAAAAAACTAAATATATAATAATTTTAAGTAGAAAATATTAATTTATAATATTCAATTCAATTTTTTTTAATAAAAAAAATTGATATTCGATAAAAAATAAACTTACGGACACATGAAGTATAAAGCCGTCTTGCGCTTCAACATTTGAAGGTTTCCAGGTAGTATATTTTGCACAATTAGATTTTTTTACGGCAATTCTTCCTCTCGGAGGACACGCAATTGTGATCGATCGCAACGCAATAAAGTCTTGAGAATCTAAAACAAG